>JACEGR010003144.1:0-111349 GCA_014170235.1 Listronotus bonariensis | reverse complement strand
TGGTATTCGGTATTCGGCGTAATACTTTTTTGGTCAGTATTCTGGATTTTGTATTCAGAATACCGTTTTTGAGTGATAGTATTCGAATACCGGGATGTAAAGTATTTAAATACTGGGATTTAAAGTAGTGAAACCGAGATTGTCAGCATTTGTAATACCAAAATGGTGAATATCATTATTATTCCGTGACCCAAAATCAAAAAAGAAAAATTAGGCGAAGACCTTTCTTTTAATTTTTGTGTTCTTTAAAATTTGAAAGGCTAAGATAATGAGATTTGAAGGAAGAACCCTTTTTTTCCTGCATTATTCATGAATACCGAATCTTAGTATTCATGAATACCGAGTATGCGAATACTTTTTTTCTAGGTATTCGAATATTCAGTATTTTAATACTTTTCTTTTGACGGTATTCTTATTCGTATTGAAATACCGAATTTCGGTATTCGACCCAACTCTGCTACTGATACAATGTATTCACAAGTTTACATGTGTATTCTGCTTTGCAGAAGTTTGGTCGCTCATCAGCAAATAATTACTATTTGATGACTTTTTCCGCGACAAGGGACATGATGTGTTATGGATGCATTAAATTAGAAGATTTTTGGCGCTCCGCTCCAATATTATATTAAGGTACTGTGAAAGAGATTGCTGCATCGCACTGCGTTTGGTTTCCAAGCCAGTCCTAGAGATAGGTTTGAGAACTCTAAAAGCTGGAGTGAGGGGTACTATCATCAGCAAAACTATGAATGGAATTGGTAGTGGAAGAGAAAAGATCGTTGATGTAAAGAAGAAACGCAGTTGGTGGCAGTACTGATTCCTGAGGCACCAAAATTAACTTGGTGAAAGCTTAAAGAGTGGCCATCCACAATAACCGATACCTATACGTTGATTAGAAAGAAAAATAGGAAGCCATGAACAGAGTTTAGCTGAAAGACCGTAGGAGGGAGGTTTATTGAGGGGCGTATCATGCTAAACGTGGTGAAAAGCTTCGGATATATGAAAGGCAACGATCTGGGATTCACTTAGAAACTCAAGAAACGTGTTTCAGTTGTGAGACACAAAGGAAAGAAGATCCGTTGTAGATCTCTTATAACGAAATCCATACTACCTGTCACTTATAATGTTGTCTATTTTCAAATTCCAACTTAAGGATTTGCGCATTAAGAAATAAATTAATAAAAAATAATCTTGGTCCGGTTTTGCTACTTATACTTTTGATTGTTTTTGAAATTTGACATATCTGTAAACGACAGTAGCCCTTAGGACCAAAAATTTAAAATAAATAAGTAGCAAACGAAAATTTTCCCCAACATTTAAGACGTGTCCACGTCATCCAGATCAAAAATGCGTTCCAACTCATTATAACACAAAACTGGCCCGAAGCTTAAAATCACGAAACATCTGACAAGATGTTCAAAGTTTCATTGAAAAGTTAAAATTAATTTTGGGAAGAATATAGAGGGGTAATTTTTAGTTTCGTTAATTATATAAGTTTCTAAACGACTTATATTCAAGTTTCAAGAAAAAATACCTTAAAATTTGTTAAAAAACTTTTTTAAATTTTTATTTAGTAAAGCTTGTTGATGTTTTGTTTTTTGGTTAGGTTGATACAATTTTTATATCGAAGTAGACATAGGTCACAAGAATAGTATTATGTAACAAGTCGCCCATGGGCTAGAATAGTGGCACAACTCAAAAACATGAGTTTTGTACTAATAACAGGTGCAAATAGGATAATAAACATCAGTGGCGACTATTCAGGTGTAGTAAATGAAGTGCCACTTCACTAAAAATAAATAATAAAACATAAAAAACATATAACTATTATTCAATTCATTTTTCTCATTTCTATTCCTGATTTGTAAAATTTGCCATGAATAATCTAGCATATAAATTAACTGCTGGCGCGAGTCGCTTTCCTCCTCTTTCGGCAACGCGACAAGTGTATTGCAAATATAAAACGGACAGAAGTATACACCTCATGCGGGGTTTTGTTTACTCTTTGACGCTCCGTTGCCATATAACGCTATACTTGGTGAATTGCTTGGTAAATCGTTAGCCTTAAAAAGATAGTATAGTATAGGTTTTGGTCGTTGCGTTGGTTTTCACGTAGTATTTCGATTGTTTCCGTTTGAGTATTATTAGCGACAGTGATTTTTCACAGGAAGAAATTAAAGGACAGTACAGTAGCATGTGTTGTATGAAATATTAGATCATATTTTGATGGAAATGGAAGTAAGATTTGAAGATTGTTACAAACTACAATTTATTTGTCTTGCTGATACCGCAAAGTTTGGCCAGTATAACCATACTTTACCCACTGATTCTTTTCAAAATTTATTGGAGATATAGGCCGAATCATTTCCAAAAAATTAGCGGCTCAAAAATAAACTTGACCTAATATTTGCTGATAAAAGTTATAGAAATATTTCATTGCAGCAGTTAGTGAAACAAGTTGGCTCAAATAAAGACATTTTTACCGAGGCGTATAAACTTTTTTCTCTAATTTTAACGATATCGTCGACAAGCGTGTCAGTGGGACGGAGTTTTTCTTGTCTTAAGCATTTAAAAACTTTTTAAGAAACACTATATCCCAAGATAGACTTTTATCTTTGGGCAATATTTCAATTCAAAAGGAGCTTCTACAGGAACTGATAAAAACTTAACCATTTTATGAATATATAATTGATAAATTTGCTGGATTAAAAGATAGAAGGATTGATTTGGTGTATAAAATTTAGGTAAGTTAAGATATTAAGACTTTTTACTTAGACTTTTGATAGTTGAGTATTTTCATTTTGCTAAAATGGTGAATGCGCTTTTTTCCCTTCCTGCACTACACCTGTTTTTAGACCCGCGAGCCGCCACTGATAGACATTCTTTTTAGCAGCGAAACTTGCAGTAATCTAGGAGGGAAGTTTATCTCCCGCAAAAAATAGTTACAGATCCCCTAAAAATATGGTTGATAACTTAAACGATTTGGAATGGCATAAAGAAAAAGACGTATTGTCTGTTCTTTTAAAAAAAAAAAAAGAAAATTAAAATAGGTATTAACAAAAAACTGTAAACAAAATACCCGTCAAGCTTTTTGCCAAAATCTCAAAAAGTAAAATTGATAGCTAAAATATTATAAAAAATTTTGATCTTCTGATTCCCTGAATTGTAGCTCAAATATTTATAATTTTTATTTGTCGTTGAAAATCGGCTTTGGCGCGGCGGTTTTGGCATGCGCAATACGGCTATTTCTTTCTAACTTTTTTGTAAATAACTCCTGTAATTTTTTTTTTTGAAAAAATAAATAAAAATACGATTTTCCTAGATGTCATTCTGGATCGTTTTAACAGTCAACCATATTTTTAGGAGACTTGTAACTATTTTTCGCACTTCTCGACTAGGTTACAAAGAAAATATCAACTTAAAGGTAAACTCATTTATCTCAAAACATGATGTTTGAGTTGTGTCGCTATTTAAGCCCATGAACGAAGTGCGTAAAGTGATACCTATTTTTGCGAAAGGCAGAGTAAAACAGAGACATTTATGCACGTGTTGCATACTATCGTTTTTCTATGTCAGTTTCTGAGTTATCCAAGTTCATTATTAATAATTTCCAACATTTTCTTTTAATACATTGAATTGTATCCGCAGTTGGTTTCTAGTGAAACATTTTTAAATATAAATACTAAATAGGAAAAATTGCTTTTTAATGTTTCAATAATTATTAGAGCATTACTCTACAATTGTTTCGCCTTTCTAGGGCTTCATCAAGAGTACTTCGTATACTAAATTTAAAAAAGAGAAATATTTACAAACAGAACCATTTAACACGTTTTTCCCAAAAAGGTCTATAAAATATTATTAGGGGTTTTATTATGCGGCCCAGATGTGGTAATAAATTTATTTATAATTGGCATATCTGCGAAATTTATTTGATCATTGGTAGAAAGAGTTGTATTGTCTAGACAAAACAGAAAAATTAGATATGTCAGGGGTTTATAAAGTTAATTGCGCAGACTGTAATGCGGAATATATTGGTCAAAGTGGAAGGAGCATAAAAACAGAATAAAAGAACACAAAACATCAATTTTAAATGGTTTAAAAAACACAGGCATTTCAACACATTGTATAGAACAAAACCACTTTATAGATCTTAATAATGTTAAACTACTCCATAGAGAAAACAAAGGTAAAAAATTAAATTTATATGAACGAACTAGAAATTAAAAATCACTTATAGACAATACAACTCTTTCTACCAATGATCAAATAAATTTCGCAGATATGCCAATTATAAATAAATTTATTACCACATCTGGGCCGCATAATAAAACCCCTAATAATATTTTATAGACCTTTTTGGGAAAAACGTGTTAAATGGTTCTGTTTGGTAATATTTCTCTTTTTAAATTTAGTATACGAAGTACTCTTGATGAAGCCCTAGAAAGGCGAAACAATTGTAGAGTAATGCTCTAATAATTATTGAAACATTAAAAAGCAATTTTTCCTATTTAGTATTAATATTTTCTTTTAAATTTATCCGTAAACCTTAAAAATTTTAAATGTAGAAACACACGAGCTAAAGGAAACTAGATATTTTTAAAAAAGTATGTGATTGAGTACATGGATGATTGTTTGAACAATGGAAAATAGATCCACTTTGTACAAATATTTTCCTTACCTGCGGCCTTAATTCATTTTAATGCAGGGTGTTTCTAAAATAAGAAGCTTATTTTAAAGGGTGTAAATAGTGGTATAAATCCTTAGAACCTATGTTCCATATGTCTTAAGAATGCAAAAACTTGCCCTCTTAAATCTTTAACCTCTTCTTTGAAGAGGGTCTTTAAAACTGGGAAAGGCATCATTTATCAATATGAATATGCAAAGAAATGCTTCTTATTTTTTATGCCAAAAACCATGCGTTGGACAAAAGAAAAAAATATTCCGAGAAAAAGCAGGGGCGGACAATAGATTTTTTCAAAGATATTTAGATTAGATTCCGCTCCAACGCCAATGAAAAAAAAAAAATTGTGCACCAAACGCATCAGCGTCTTATTCTGAAACACCTCGTATAAAGGATTTTTTAAAGCTCGACGTTTAAATCAATAATTTAAGACCTGCTAAGTTAAAGTTCATTCATGATTTAATCAAAAAAAAACAAAACTTTGAAAAGTTGGAAATGCAATACCCATTAATAAAATCCAATAATATTCGCCTATCGAATGCAAAACTGCTTCAGGCACAAATTTGAAATCCTCCAAAAAATTGTTTGAAACGTATTAACTTGTTTATAAGATATTTTAAAAGTTTGCTATTTTTCAGTTGCAAACTTCTACCGATTTTATTCGTTTTCCTTTATACTTTTTTAAGGTAAGTGTTCACTAGAGACAAACGGATGGCCGGGACGGGACGGGATGCTGGCTCTTCGCCTGGCTTGAACTAGTCAGATTGCGTCCATTAGAAGCGCGTCGCTCGGAGCAGACGTCGGTATCTTGTAGACGCCTACATTTAATATGCGTTACCGTATTTTTTATGGATTTAAACTTGAGAACGGACAGAGATTGAACTGCCTGAAACGTTGCGTGAATAAATGTAATAAAGATAATGGAAGTCCGACATTCTTCTTTTAATATTTTATGAGGTTTTTTACACAGGAGTATAGATTTTGGTTTTTATGTTCTATGCACAACTCTTAAAAAAAACACTAATGGTTTGCTAGTAAATTATAGGTACCAAAATATATACAGGGTGGCCCAATTGTCCGAAAATGTCCAATATTTCTGTTCTTTAACTAGATTTGACACATTATTTTCTTTTAATTGTAATCCCTGTTTTTGTTTACAGAATCGAATTCAGCATAAAATTTTGCATTTAATTGGTTTTTATTTTGACACTCGTGGCGATGTTGCCACGCTATTTATAATTTACTGAAACTTTCTTAAAAACATGTTTCCCGAAAATTAGGTAAAACGGAAATAAATTAGTTATTAGTACCTAGCTAAGTATTATTAATAACTAATTTATTTCTCGTTTTACCTAATTTTCTGGTAACATGTTTTTTACGAATGTTTTAGTAAATTATAAATAGACGTGGCAACATCGCCACGAGTGTAAAAATAAAATAACGTACTATATGCAAAATTTTATGTTGAATTCGATTTTGTAAACAAAAATAGGGGTTAAAATTTAAAAAATTAACTTCTTAGCCATAACTTTTTTGGGACACTCGGTATAGATCAAAATATTTTTGGAACATATACGTTTAAAAACCCTACAACGTTTATAAATTTTTTTAATCATATCTCGTTAAACAACAGAAATATTGCACTTTCTTGGACAATTGGGACATTCTGTATAATATGGATATTTTAAATTATATCCTTTTCTTTTTTGATCTTTGTGATAGCCCACGAAGGCTTATACCCAAGTACCATAGTACCGTGGGTGTCGGGTTATTAGATGTTTACCATCTTACATATTTTTCCATGTTCCGTCAACGTTGTCCAAGCACTGAAACATATGCAATTTTTGAATTTCACAGCGCCTTTTAGGCAACGCAGTAGTGTCACCACAGACATTATTTTTAAGTAACTACTACCTTAAAAATGTCTCCCCGGCTGGGGATCGAACCCGGGCCTTCTGGGTTCCAGATCAAAGACTGTTCACTGCGCTACCGCGGAGAACAGACTTATTCCTCCATACCATTTTATTTATACCAACGACGGATCTACTAGTCATATTAACAACTTTAATAGGTCTTTAGAATACTTGTAACAAAGCGCATAAGAGGCATCCCCTCCTCCCCTGCAGAAATAAAGTCTGAGCTCATTATGCAAATCCTCGTTTTGCCACACAAGCCAAGATGCAGGTGGGTCGCCTGTTTCGTTTGGCTCGACTAAGTCCGCGGTCTATGTCTACATTAAAGGCAAGTCAAAAGGCCTACTATGGACAGCAACACGCAAAAACCTGGCCTAGATTTAATTCTACTGGGTTTGGTTAAATCTTTTTGTATATATTTACAAAATGTCCAAGTCATCGGACAACAACTGATTAGCGCTATATTTGTGGGCTTCCTCGTATAAAAAAACAGCCATATAATAAATTTTTTCCTATAACAAAAGATACCAGAAATCGATGGGCTAGTTCACAAATGTTGTAAATGCATTTTTCAGAAAAAAGTCACTTGTATGCACTAACATATAATTACTAACAAGGACTTTTCTATACAGGGTGATTCAAAAATCGATCAAGAAACTTAAGGGGGTGATTCTATTTGACAAAATAAGTGTAGAGCTTCATACATTTTTTTTCAAAATGTCATTCGTGTTTGAGTTACAAGCCGTCAAAGTTTAATTTTTATTTTGGTTTTTCGCCAAGTTGCATTTATTTTTTAACCAATCCAGTTGATATTTGGCACACAAATCGAGCTTTGCAGATTCTAAAATTTTAAGACAAAAGTACTTTCTTTAAATACCGCCAGAGGGCACTTTACCTAAAACTTAAAATTTATTTACATCATAACTTGTTTATTTTGACAGATATCGCAAAGCTAGGGGCGCCATTTTATAGACAATCAAAAACTTAGAAAAGGGGTACTTGTTATTAAAGTCGATTAACCTCACCGTTTAGGCACGAATAGACATCAAAGTTTTCATCAATTTCAATCAAATTACCTACATACTACAGGGTGTCCAGTAACTCAACCGACAAACTTTACGGGGCGCTTCTACAACAGAAAAAGGGAAAGTTTTTTTTAAATTTTCTTTTTTTATTTTGTAATTTTAGATTTTTAAAACATACGAAACAAATATAAGAAATTAAAAAGTTGTATTATTAATTGCCAAAGTATAAAAAAATAAAAACGTCAAAAAAGTCTTATCTATTTAGGAGGCAAAAATAAATCGAAAACACATCTTTGGGTCTAACACTTTGGGTCATATAAATAAAAAGAAGCAAATGCTTATACTTATAAAATTTGAAATAAATGCTTTTACTTCTAAGTATAAGCAAATGCTTTTGCTATATTTTTCTTATCATGAGCATTTGCTTATACTTATAAGCAAAAGCATTTACTTCAAATTTTATTAGTATAAGCATTTGCTTCTTTTTATTCATATGGCCCACTGTCCTTGGGCCAGAGGCGCAGTTACATATTTGCCGCCCGTAGGCTATTTTATTGTCGCCGCCCCTTTTTTCTTCTTTTTTTCCTTCAGAAATATTTTTGAAGAGCAAAAAAAAAGGTCCTCACTTCCATTTTTTTCAATTCTAGGTACAAAATTCAATTCGAAAACCAACAAAATTATTCATAAGACATAATCTGCCGCCCCCTACAGAACGTCTGCCGCCCCCTAAAAATGCCGCCATAGGCTTCAGCCTACTCAGCCTTTTGGTAAATGCGTCACTGCCTTGAGCCATATGAATAAAAGAAGCAAATGCTTTTGCCTATAAGTATAAGGTATAAAGGATTTACTTCAAACGTATAAAGTCGAGCATTTGCTTACAGGTGCGAGTATTTACTTATAGAAATGTGATGCTACTGAATAGCAGCATCACTTTTCGTGACTTTTCTGTAAGTAAATATTTGCACTTGTAAGCAAATGCTCAACTTTATTGGTACGTTTGAAGTAAATCATCTATACCTTATACTTACAAGCAAAATCATTTGCTTCTTTTATTCATATGGCCCCTTGTTTGTAAAGTGCGGCGTCCAACTTTAAACTTATTATATTAACTGAAGAGTTACACAGATCCCAAAACTTTTTCTCTAAAATTAAATATATGTAAAAAATAACAGGTAGCTTACAACGAATATTGTAAAAATGGGTAGCGGTGGCCTAACACCATCAGGGAGGTTAAATTTGAACCCAGAAACGGTAAAATGACTTAGAGTATACCGCTATTGGAGAGTTTGCAAGGGAGCAACATCAAAAGACTCCTTTGTTTTGGACGCAAGCCAAGGCTTGTAACAATGACAACAAAACTTTAGTTTTATCTTAGGATGATGCCAGGCTTTCTATCAGTGGCCGATAAAACCCCCAGAAAATACCCGATTTTGTGTTTGTGTCTCGGCTAGAATCAATCACTGTTTAAAACAAAGCATTACATTTTAAAAACAATTTTATATTCTATTTCTATTTTTTTTTCTTGGTTTTGGTCCCTTCAGGTCCAATCCACCACTCTCCCCTTCCGGACTATGCTTTCCAGGGCTTCGTCGGCGGAAAATCTGGATAATCGAGCTCGTAGCTCCCAGAAATTCCAAAAAGAAAAACAATAATTCAACAATCGATGCAATGCATAAATTGTCGGTTGTCAAACCAAGAACTGCTACTGGTGTTACGTATAACCTTCACTTTCACTACTGACAGTTTCCATGGCACGCCCATCTATTTCCGCCCTTTGAGAAATACCTCGTGTTTACTACCAAACAGGATACCATCAGCTTATAGGAATCTTCGCTCACAGCGCTTAGATCCAGAAGAAAGATGCCGTCAATTTAGCGTGAATCTTTCCTTGATCCCCGAAGGTAAAAACGTCCGTACGGCACCTCTAACCGCCACTCCGGGAAGAACTTTGTAGTCCTCTACGCACGTCCGCACTGTCCGGAGGTCAAACAAAGAGTCTAAAAAAACAATTTTAAGCATCATTGTCTAACAACCTTAAATAAAACAAAGCATGGTTAACAGTCAGCGTTCCGACCTTTTATATAAAGACATGAAACGTGAGTACTTAGTTATTTAGCCCTGAACTGCAGTACAACTGTATAGTGGCCCAACGTTGCATATTCGCTTAATTTTAATTCCTAATAGTCCTCTTGCACATATTTTTGTGATGTTAGGTCTCAGACATTTTTTTGGGCCGGGCGTTTAAAACAATTGCAAAAATGTTATTTGAATATAAAAAATTATTTAGCTAATAAAAAAATATGTGCAGTAGGTCAACTGGCTTAACCACAAAGATTTTTTCCCTTTGAGAAAGTGTACTTGTATTCTGGCTAGTTCGAAGAATAAAAGGCCATTTTTAAAGCCCCCAGGGCTCCGTCGAAATGAAAGAGCCCCGGGCCGTCGCGGTGGATTCAACGGAGCTGCTTAGACTCGAAGGGTAGGGCTTATAACGCGGCCACAACGGGCTGATGGCCTATATATATTTTACGAGTGGGCCCCCGGCCATGTTTTCGATATTTATTGTTTTTGTTAGGTAGAAAGAGAACTGCCCCGAGGTGGTTTCGAATCGATTTTTGCCAGGATATGAGGAGGGTTGGGTTAAATTTTGTATGGAGGTATTTTTGAATACACGGATGAGTAAATATGCTTTAAAATAACCACGCATACGTTTAGTTAATCTCGTTAAAAAATATACAGGGTTGGTATAAAGTATACTAACATTGAAACGGTTTATAGGATATTTAAACTTAAAGGTATACCTGTGTAAGTGAACCGAAGCTTGTATAAGACAGAGCTGTGCACTTCTTTCAAACCTGTGTAGGCAACCAGAGCAAGATAAAAAAATCGTTTCTTTTAGTTTTTTTTTATCTTTGGACAAACCACGAAGACTAAAAGCCTAAATACTAACGTACCGTATATGTCTTAAGCGAGGTAAGAGGGAGCTTGTTGACACGGGACTTAAATACTTGAAGATTGAGGGGGAAGGAAAAACCTCCGCGGGCAGCAGGTTCCACATTCTAGAAAGTCTAGGGATAAAAGAACAAACAAAGTGGGAAGTTCGGGGCCTGTCCAGTTGGACTGTATAGGCATGCATACGCGCGGAACCACGAGTTTCTCTGTTAGGAACCGTGAGTGGAGGAACTATACTGGGCAATTCTTCAGAGCGGAAGCCATGAAAGTACCTATAAAAAGCGATAAATCCCCCACAGCCCGATGATGGGCAAGAGAGGGAAGCCTTTCTGTAAGTGAAGGATCATTAATGAGACGAATAGCTCTTCTTTGAATAGAATCCAGAATGCTTAGGGTTGTGGGGAAGCCATGCCCCAGATATGAGAACAATACTTCAAGGGAGGTCGGATTTGGGACACATATATAGTGTATAAATTAGAAGGGGAAAAATACTTTTTGGCTCGAAAGAGAAATCCAAGCTTTTTGAAGCTGCCGTGGCTATAGATACAATGTGTTTATGCCAGTTAAGGTTACTTTCAAATGTGACGCCCACAAGATTGAAGGTGTCTTTGCTCTGTAAAACTTGGCCGCTCATAAGTAGAGGATGAGTATTTGATGACTCTTTTCGCGACATTTCTGCTTAAAAATACAATTTGGCCAAAAATATGGGTTTCCATTTAATTTCTAGGTAAAAAATATCCATTACGCACTTCTAATTTAATAAATTTGTTTTTGGTTTAATGTTATGAAGTCAATATTTTACGAACTTTAACCAGTCCGGCTGTCAACTGAACACAGCACTATTCTGCGAAGTTTTGTGTCATGCGCATTGCCCGAATTTTGTCAATTTTCTTTGTGCGCTTCCCAAATCCCAGTACGCGTGGTTCCAATTGTGCCACTTGTAGGATTAGCGAAAAATTCTGTCTCCTTTTTCTATTTTTTTTTTATTTATACATCGCTAAAAGAATTTCTAGTTAAAGATTAAAAAATAAAGAAAGATCACGTGCTCTCGTTTTTCTCAGTTTTACTTCTTTTTATCTTTGGTCAATCCACGAAGGCTGAAAGCCTAAATACTATCGTACCGTGGGTGTTTTAAGCAAGGTAAGAGGAAGTTTGTTAACACGAGACTTAAAAACTTGAAGATTTGGGGTAGAAGGAAAGACCTCCGCTGGCATTAGCTTCCACACCCTAGAAACTCTAGAGATAAAAGAACGAACGAAATGGGAAGGTCGGGTCCTGTCCAGTTGGACGTATAGGGATGCATACGTGCGGCACCACGAGTTTCTCTGTTGGGATCTGCAAGAGGAGGGACTATACTGGATAATTCGTCGGAGCAGAAGCCGTAAAAGTATCTATAAAAGAGCGATAGACCTCCCACAGCTCCACGATGGGCAAGAGAAGGAAGTCTATGAGTAAGTAAAGGATCATTAATAAGACGAACACTCCTTCTTTGAATGGCATCAAGAATGCTAAATGTTGTAGTGAATGCCATTCTGCTTTTGCATCTATTATTTTTGTTGCATGCAACTTGACCAATGGCTCAATTTTGAAAGATTAATTCCAAATAATTTTCTTAACGTATTGCTATTTTATCTATTTTTATACAATCCACCAAAAACAAATATACCGCTTACTAATTTTTTCCGTATATCTACGCCAATGACTGCCCCGAGGCGAGCACTGCGCGCCCACAGAATTTCCCCCGAGGCCACTAAAATTACAATGAACAATTTAACCGGAAAATGGGTTCGTTTAGTTTAAACAAAACAGAATTTCGGCTTTGTTCAAACAGAGCATTGCACGAAACGAAATACGCCATGAAACGAAAACTTTCCCGTATGTTTTCATGTTGTTATTACTCTAAGATTTTTTACAAAAACCATCATGAGATTTAACATACTATTAAAAGTTTTACTATATTTAAATCTTTTTTATTAGTTCTGAGAATGACATAAAAAGAAAACAAATAAGGATAGGAGAATAATCTCTAATCTGAAGAATGGTGCATGTTTATAGAATAGAATAGAATATAACTTTATTTCAGATTTTGTTCATATAATACAAGCACCATAAGAACATTAAATGAAATGACGTCAACAAATTTACACAATTAACCTAATTCTAATACTATTACATACTAAAGTAATCCTCTAAATTGTATGGTTCTAGATTTAATAATAAATACCTTGTTTTCTTTTTGAATTGCTTAAAGCTCTGAATATTTTTGATATCTTGTGGGAGTTTATTGAAAATTTTTATGCACATATATGATGGGTGTTTTTCTGTCATGCTTAATCTGTGAATAGGGTAGTTGATATCCAAAGTTCTCGTACTATAGACTGTATTAGTGTTATTACCAAAAACAAGTTTTTGTTCTTAAATAAATACAACAAACATTCGTGTAAGTACAGTCCATACATAGTAAGAAGACCCCTTGCTTTAAATATTCCCCTACAGCTTTCCCTAAATTTCATTTTAAAAATTATTCGTAATACTCATTTTTGAGTTATAAAAATGGATTCCGCATTGGAACTATTTCCCCAAAAAATAATTCCATATCTTAGTAAGGATTCAAAATTGGCAAAATACATAATTTTAAGAACACTCTCATTAACATAGTTACTTACTATTCTAATTGCATAACATGTTTGATTTACTTTTTTGATAGTTTATCAATGTGTGGTGACTATTTTACGAACTCGTCGATCACAATTCCTAAAAATTTTGTATGAGTTGTTGTTTTAAAATCTTTATTATTAAGTTGGATATGAGAAGGTTTTTCTTTATTGGCTCTATTTGTGCTAAACGTTATAATGTTTGTTTTTTCCTCATTTATGACTAGTTTATTCATATCAAACCATTGTTTTGCCTTTAGTAATAAAGTATTGGTGTCTTCAACTAGCTCTTGAACGTCTTTTTTCCTATAAGAAAATTTGTGTCATCTGCAAAGCTTGTCATTGCATGATCGTGGTGATCAATTATTGATTCCAGATCATTAATATAAATTAGAAATAAAATTGGCCCAATGATGCTTCCTTGCGGAATGCCCACAGTATTTGCCGTTAGACCTGACCTTGCAGATTCACTTTCTTTATTTATTAGGACTCGTTGGTACCGATCTGTTAGATATGACTTTATCCATTTTAGTGCATTTCCCCTGATCCCATAGCAATGTAACTTTTCAAGGAGATAATCGCGATTTAGACAATCATAAGCCTTTGACAAATCGATTAACAGGCCGGTTGCCAGTTTGTTATCTTCTAGAAATTTAAGAATTGTCTGCGTAAACTGAAAAATTGCAGACTGCATAGACCTGTTATCTATATATGCATGTTGTGTATCTGTGAAAAGCTTACATTCTTTAAAGAAATTTATGATTCGGTTACAACACGCGTTTGGGTATCTTATGTCATGCGTACAAAGTAAATTGGCTAAATTCGTACAATGCGCATGACACTAATTCCCGTACAATAGTGCTTTGTTCGGTTTTCAGTTGATAGCCAGACTGATTAGGATTTGTAAAATAAAGACTTAATAATATTAAACCACACACAAAATTATTATATTGGAAGTGCGTAATGGATATTTTTTACCTATAAATTAAAGAGCGTCTCCAAAACCAGGACCCCCACTTCTTAATTTTTGAATTTTTCGGTATTTTTCATAAATATTTAAAGCTGGTTTTACACTTATCAAACTTCTTGTCAAATAAGTTGGACCAAGTTTACCTTGAATAAATCTATACAGTCTGATTCAAAAATCGATCACAAAACTTAAGGGGCTGATTCTACTGGACAAAATAAGGGCAGAGCTTCATATATATTTTTTTAATGTCATTCGTTTTCGAGTTACAAGCCGTCAAAGTTCAATTTTTATTTTGGTTTTTTGCCATATTTCATTTATTTTTTAACCAATCCAGTTGGTGTTTGGCACACAAATCGAGCTATGCAGATTCTAAAATTTTAAGACAAAAGTACTTTTTTAAATACCGCCAGACGGCACTTTACCTAAAACTTAAAATTTATTTACATCATAACTTTTTAATTTTGACAGATATCGCAGAAGCTGGGGGCGCCATTTTATAGACAATCAAAAACTTAAAAAGTAAGGTACTTTTTATTAAAGTCGATAAACCTAACCGTTTAGGCACCAATAGACATCAAAGTTTCCAGGGTGTACAGTAACTCAACCGACAAACTTATACCAAACAATTCGACAACAAATAATAGGAAAAAAACTTTATATAAACATATGTCCTAAACGTTTTAGTTTTTGAACTACGGGGTGTTAAAAATTAGAAAAAGTTTTTTTTAAATATTTAACACACCGTAGTACTGGACACCCAGTGCCAATATGTCAATCGTTGTTGTTACGTTTAAATATGCGCATCTAGTTGGTGCGTACGGCGTACATTATGCCACGAACGTGTTGCGTTTCGGGCTGCAAAACGAATTACCCCAGTTATATTAAAACAGAGGGTTATCAAACAACATTTAATTTCCCCAAATACGATGAAATTAGAAAAGCCTGGTTGTGCGCTATTGACCGGATAAGTGTTTTTTATTAAAAGTAAAAGTAGTACCTATATACGGTAAATGGACAAATATATTTTACGGGCAAATAATTAATTGTATTTTTATAAAAATGGTTTAATTTGATATCAATAGTGGGTAAAGTGCACCAAAAACAATTATTTACCCCACGCAATATCCTAAGGACTATATCAACTAATGCGCATAAATATACTGGTAAGTTCACCAAAAAATATTATTCATATAGATATTCTGAAAGATATTTACTTAAGGCGGTTTTAGGGTAACTATAGTGGAAAACCCTATTTAAAGCGTTTGTTATTTTAAAGTGCATCTTATGTAATACAAATTAAGCTTTTATATTTATAACTAAACACATATGCTTTCAATTCATTTTAGGTATTGCAAATATTAGTAAATAATAAATGTTTAGTTAAATTTAAAAAGCTACATTGGTCTGTTCGCCAAAAATGCATAAAGAGTTGTAGAAAAAGTCCTAACAACTTGAAATTTTTAAATCCTTACCAACAAATTTGTATAGGGCAGAAAAGTTCCTGATAATTTTTGCAGACACATTATTGCTGTTTACGGCAATTACAGTATTTAAAATTATACCTATATGTTGTCTAAAACATCCTAAAAAAATTAATACCTATATTATTTTTAAACACTTAAAAAATTAATTATATTTAGCATGTAATCTATTAGGAACTTATTTCAATATTCCTACTGTACAGTGTAATTTGCAACGTTGCCTTTCTTACTTCACGGCTCATAAGTTTAAGAAGGCTGTGACGCTATTCATACCTCTATGTTTATATGTATTTTAGGCATTTTAAATTGAGAAAAACACCTAAACAAATAAATGTATGGTTTAAATAGGTTTTTTAAAGAGTTAGTAACCCTAGGTATCACAACAAAAATGTTATTATATTGGTTTAAAAAGCCAGCAACCATAGTTACTCACTCGGTATTTTTCTCAATATAAAGTATAGGTAAAGTCAATAATAATTCATTATTTTATCGTGCATGTCTTACAATACAAAACACATCACCCGTAGTAATGTAGTTTGCACTACAAAAATAATAAGTCGTTATTTGTAACAATGAGAATAAGCCCTTTTTCTCATTTTTTTAACCCCCACGGCAAGGCACAGGGAACGACTGCACATATCTGATCCCACAATTCTCGTAGACCTTCCCTGCGGTCCCCGCGACCCGAATGCGGCCGCCCAAGGGCGGCATATTTTACGTCGCGCCCAACGACGCCCGGGGCGGCACTCCTCCGCCCCGGGCGGACACGCTGTTTGTATTATGCGGATCGGTCGACTTGACTCGCGCACGTTGCCAAGTTCTTTTTTTTTTGGGTGGTCAGGCGATTTGTGACTGCAACATACGAGGGAGATTTTTTAATAATGATTATCTCTAATATACAGGGCATCCTAAAAAATCTTCAATATTGTAAATTGTGTCAAAAATATACATGATGCTCAAAAAATTTCCACTATACTCTATTTTTTTGCAAGAGATAGTAATAAAAATGTCTCGGGACGGTTAGAAGGTTGTAAACCATAGGCGCACCAGTCTCTGTGCAAAGAACAGGTAGAAATACACCGAATGGCGTTAAATAAAGATTATAAATTTTATATATATTTTAGTATCTTTCCGTATTGTGCAACTGAGTGGTTATAAATTGTTAGAGTATTGTTCAAAGTATTACAGTATTGTAAAAATGGCTTCTCCGCAGAAACGCGCATGTCTCGGCCATTTAACTGAAAAGCAGATTGTTAAAAACGTATTCGATTATACAGGGTGCGGCAGAATGGACTCCCACATTTGGGTAGCAAATAAAAAGTCTACTATAAAATATGAAGCTAAACTTTTATTATTTTCAAAAAGAGCACACTTTAAGGTTTTTTTAACTATGTTTTCAAAATTATATCGTGTAAGTGACGGCCGTTAGCAGCGACACACATGCGAAGGCGTTCCTAGAAGTTCCGCATCACTTTTATCACCATGTCTTGAGGAATAGCAGCAGTTTCATCTCGGATCGCTGTCTTGATTTAGGAAAGTCAAGAACCAGTTGCCCTTAAGTTAGCAACCCATTTAAAAATTGTTTTCCGGTCTGGAACAGAGGCATTCGGAGGCAGGAAGCGCGTACAAAATACTCTTTTCGACGCGGTGACACATTCGTCATTTTTGAATAATAGCTTAATAACAAATCCACGTTGGTCACCAGACCAAGACATAGCGCCTAGTAACAAACCTTATCAATCGCCCAAACGAATGTGACTATCCCCACCAATGTCCAACTCCCATTACCGATGTTCTAGCCTGATGAAATGTGGGAGTCCATTCTGCCGCACCCTGTATTAGAAATGATCAAAACTCTAATTTAAGTGTGGACGATTGTGTTCAAAAATGTGCGTTGATGACTGGGGTGGAAAAAGCGACAATTTACAGAATTTTTAAACAAGAAAAAGAGGGAGGTATAATTCCACCAAAAAAGCGATGGGCACAAGTGAAAGGTGAAGTAGCCAGAAATAATACTACGTTTAAACTAGTAGATATAAAAACAACTATTTCAAATTGCCATATCTAATACTTCCCCAGAAAACTGGAAAAAATGTGTCGAACATGTATTAGAAGTAGAAAATAAAATGTGGTCTTTGGATATAATAGTAGATACAACTGTTGAACCTCTAATTATTATACAAGTAGACTCATATATGACTCAAGTAGTGATAGTATGTCAGATATGGAAGAATGTGAATAACTAGATGTAGATTATGTAGCATATTTAATTAGGTATAGATTATATTTTAAATAATTATTTTTTGACTATGCATTTTTAATGTGTATTATTAAAATGGTTATTATTAACTATAATTATACCAACTGTACAATATTGATATACTATAAATTTTAAAATAATTTTTTTACACATATAAAAGAAACAAGATTTTCATTTTACCTAAACTGTTTAAAAAGGGTAAGTTCCCGAAAATAAACTCAAGCGCACCGCCACTGTCAAGGTTTTTATCACATTATTCCCACTTAAATACAGGTAAACATCTGTTATTCCTTTGTATTTAACCCAAGAGGTTGACGAATATTAGAACGGAGTCTGCCGGCCTAAAATTATAATGCCTTATCAGTACATTACAGGTAGAATTGAAGAAAAATATTTATACTCGGACTAACACAGAAAGCGAATTGCCATAAAATTAAATGATTTATTACTCTCTCTTGCAACGAAACAGGGTATAATGGTGTGCCGAAAATTGTCAACCCTCTACCTTTTTTCGGGGTTTTTACAATCTATTAAGGAAATATAATTTTTCAAAGCAAAAATAATGGTTGTACTTAAATTTTTTAAAACATTATGTTAGGCCGAAATCTTGAAAATAATAGTAAAAGATCCGAATGGGAAGCGACTTACCGGATGAATACGTATTTTTATCAAATTTAATATGGTAAATAAAAAGATCGCGAATGGATTGCCGAAAAAATTATAGTAAAGGCTATTTGTAATTTTTACAAAATCTTAAAATTTTTCAGGCACCCTGTATAATGTCAACCCTTATTTTTTATACAGGGTGTTACAAATTCGATGTATTAGTATTGCTATCTCAGTAATTATAGGAGATAGAGAGTTAGTTAAATTGAGGCAAAGTTGCGCTTTTTTATGCTTAACAAAATTCTATTTTAAAAATTTAAAAATTTTGCAGCCGTTCCGGAATTATCCGGAAAAAACCGAAATTTTGTAAGGCAAGCATACAAAAATGGCGGCATACCAATCCTGATTTAATAAAGCACGCGTTTTTGTTGCAGGCAAATAAATATTGGATTTTTGAAGGCAAACCTTCAACGCATATTCATACTTTTTAAACCATATTATTAACATTGGTATTTAACTAACATTAAAGCAATTTTTTTAATCTGTTTTATTTATAATGGCAGCTAAACAACATTATTTTATGTTTTTTTACATAATTTAAAGGAAATGGCCTTTTCATAACATTTTATTGTTAAAAATCATGCAAATAAAAATTAGGTCAAACAAAATGTTTATTATGTATTTTGGAGCGAATAAAAATAAAATGATGGTAAAATTAGCTACGTTAATTTCGACCGAAGGTGACCGCTTTGTGCATTTGTTTTCTACGTGGTTTTCTAGCTTTTTAGTTTCTTTTTTAAAGAAAAGTGTTTTTTAATAGACATAATTAAATGTATTCATTACCTAATACGTGTGTGTTGTGTGATTAATTGGTGATGGCTAGTCGAGAAGGCAAGATATTCAAGTAGACTGTTAGGAGCTGTAAACATTTTGTTTAAAACTTTATTAAAAGTTTTAAAGACGTGTTAATAAAAATATTATATATATTTAATAGTATTTTTGACATACCGATAGATGGCGTAATGGACAATAAACTACTACGTTTCTGCAATATCTTCACTTTTTATCGTCTAAACCGTACCCTTTAGACAAAAATAGTTCGAGAGCGGTCTGCGGTAGGTGATCTCAATTAGCTTTGAAAGAAATATCTTCGGCTAGTGTAAAAATCTGCATCTCCAAGTTGGACAGTGTTCCGAGAGATGGTACTTTGCATTGCAAGGAAATTGCATGCAGTAAGGAGTTTTTTCCTATTTTAATTTTCAAATAAAATATCGCATCATTTTAGCTTTAAAAAAAAAGTATATGCGACAATTTTCGTCAATAAGACGTCAGCTTGTTGCTTGGGAATATCTGCATTTGCTCACTTTCGTGTCTTTTTGTTATCTTTTGCCAATAACTTATTAATGATGGATGCCATCATCTTAAACGCATTTTTTTGCCAATAACTTATTAATGACGGATGCCATCACTTTATCTGCAACACGTGGCCTAATAACGGCCAATTGCCCACTTTCGCGTCTTTTGATACCTTTTTGCCAATGCCTTACCATTAAAGAGTGTTGGCAATGCCAGTAAATTAAATGTACAACGCCGGCAAAAAATGTTATATGGGGAGTGTGTGTGTTAGGAACAATATTTGTTCTATGAGTGTCTTAGAAAAGTAAAAACAAATATTTATTATTATTTTAATATTTCTTAATGTCAAATAGTATTTGTCAGTTTTGGCGTTTACTTCTTGTAGCCAGGTGGGTGTCAATTGGATTACAAAATTGGCAACAGCTAAATTTGTGAATATGGCGAAGTCGCCCATCCGAGTGCTTATGTTGCCAAATCTCATTCCGCGGGAAATTTAAATTATGGATTTTTTAATTTAAAATAAGAATTATCCATTATAAAATTAATATTTTAAAAATACTTTAATAAAAGCCTAAAAATATATATTTTCAAGATTTCTATGCAAAACAACCACTGTTTATTATTTTTTGAAACAGTAATTCACGCCATTGCGTGTCCGCCACGTGTGCGCATTACTCTATTTTAATTTTTAATGGTTGCTCTGTTTGGCTTGTTTGTCTGGTCCACTTGTTGCTATTTCTTTAAATAAAACTGAAGTTTTTTGGATATATTCGTGCTGAATTTTAGTAAGTATTATATTTTGTATATTTATTTATTTGCTTCAAAGATTTAAACACTTTTAATTACTAAATTTTGATGGATAAGTTATTCTAACCACATTTTAACATTTTAGGGCCAGAAATCTTGATACCATCGATCCGTTGTAGCAGGTTTGTTTTAAAATGCTTTACATTGCGTAAAACATCAATGTTTTTTGTCAACTCGATGAAACAAATAAAGGCTTTATCTTTATTCTACTCAGTATTGATCTGGTAAGTTTTTTAACCATGTTCGAATTAATGTTTAAAATGATCAGCACACTGCAGGTATCTCTGTCTACAAATAATACTTTAATATGGTTTTTAAATGTCTTCAGGAATTGTAGGTATAAATGTGAAGTGTTATTAGTTATTATGCTTCATGAGCAATAGGTTTTGGTATATCGGTCAGTAATAGAATGACAAAACGAGCACTATTTGTCATGCATGTTTACATGCCGGTATTTGGTTAGATTGTCTCTTTTCCTCACATTGCCTTTATGTTATGTTATTTAGCTAACCCGTATAAGTTAAGGTGGTGGTAAAAATTAATTAGCTAATGTCAGAGAAAAATTCATTATGTCTTGGGGTGGGTAAATGCTTGTAAATTAACAAAGAGCCAATTAATGTATCTCTTTTATTTGAATATAGTTAAGTACATAAGGTCCCTTGATTTAATGGAATGACTACCTCGGTTAGACACATTCGTTTTGTAATTTCTGTATTGGTATTAAGAATCCTTTCATATTTTTTAAGTAGATTTCTGTTTTATTTTTGTCAGATTATCGTTACTTTCAGTTTAGTAAAACACTAATATGGAATACATTCAAAATTTTTTCACTTTGTTGGAGTTTTTGTAAAATTAAAATATAAAGCCCTTGTTTTATTTTTTTTTATCATTAGGGTAGGTAAAGTCAGAATAATTATGTACTGTTATCATTAAACAGAGTATGATTAACACCATAATTTAGCAAATAATTTGTGTTAAGAATTCCTGTAAAATTTTTTGTTTTATAGCACTCGCCGTGTATTGTGAAAAGACATCAATACTTTACGTGGATCATCCTGCATTTAAGTGCAAAAATCACAATCCTCTTCAAGATGGTTTTACCCACATGAGGACAAGTTTAACTTAAGTTTAAATAATATGTGAAAAGAATGCTCATAAGATTGAAAAGTTTTAATTTGGTTATATTGTTTACATTGTTCTTATGAAAATGTTTTTTTTTAATTTAAAATCTGTTTAAACTACACCATCTAACCTTATACCAGTAAAATCATATTAACGAGAGCCTTAGATTTTTGCAGTTAAACACAGAGTTGTTTTTTTTCAGAATAAAATACTCCAATAGATAGTACAAATAACAATTTATGACATATCCTACACCCAATAGGCATTATTATTGTGAAATTGTAAGATCTCTGGACAAATATAGATTTTCCATTTCATTTTATAGCAGTATCTTGATCTAAAAAATATTTGTATGTATATTATTTTGTTTTTAGATCACAAATACAAAGTACTGGTTCGTGGCATCCCGATTAAAGATAACCTCTTTGAAAATATATAATTAATATTGTTTACATTGTAAATCATTTATTTTTAATTTTATAGTGTAAAAATCTATGCATTTGTGTAGTTTTATTGTATATTGTACATAACAGTTTTTTCTGTAAAAATAAAACACTTTTTTAAATTTAAACTTTAAAATAATTACTTTTATTTACTTAAGACCATCCAAATTTACATTTTCTAATATTTATTTTATTTGCAAGTAATTTAAATGTTCTAATTTCATTTAAAAAATAAAATCAAAAAATTTATTTTCACATTTTAAAACTTTATTAACCTAAAATTCAAATTTTTTTTCTTTTGGCAATTCTGATTACTTGTTAAATAAAATAATGTTAATAAGTGTAAAATAATTTCAAAATAAAAACAAAAGGTAGCCATATTGAACTGCCGCTCTGTCGATAAAACAGAACGCTATTGTCGCCCATCGACGAACGTCGTAACTTGAACTCAAAATATTCAAGTTACGACGTTCGAACGCCCATCCGAGTGCTTTTGTTGCCAATAGCAGCAAAAATGTTGCCGGTTGGAATACATTAATTTGACATTTCTCTAACCTTTTGTATTTTGTGCTTGTAGCTCTAAAAACCGATTACACTTTCTAAAATGCTCTTTTTAGTATTCACAAATTTAAACGTCGGCATATGGTGAAGTGTTTCCTGATTGTTATTTCCAAAATTCACCTTTTCCGGTAACCCTCGTATCTCAAAACCCCAGAGGTAAGAACAAAAAACGAGAGAGAGCGTGAATTTTTCCAATTCATGTTATGGTTTATGATTTATAATATAATATATTTATATTTCTACCCTACAGTTCTAAATATTACTGCCTACTTTGCTTTGGAAATTATCGTTGCCCAGAAGTATTGTCATTTTTTTAAAAACGCGGTGGATATTAATGTTTAGCATTTCAAGACATACTTTCATAAATCTTTGCAATATGTATGGAGGCATTTGGAGTAGAATTTAATTTGTTTCACGGCTATGGAAACATTTTTACCCTGGTTTATTTATTAGTGAAACTACTGTTAACTTGACAAACCGATGTGTACTAAAGTCTGTTGTTTGTATTGCAGAATCTACCGAGTGTGCTGAAAAATTGTGGACGTAGTATTCACACACACAAAGATATACTTAAAATTACTTTTTCTACGAACTTGAAAAAAGTAACCTATTTTAGCAATTTGGCTCTTTTTAATTTTTTTAAATAGAAATGTATGCAATGTAACAATATAGGTGTTAATAACTAAATCAAAAACTCAAGATACCATATATTCCGCTTATACTTGTTTAGTTCATGTGTCACTAAATTTACTGGTTTTATAAAGTACTCGGCGGACTTTCTCCTACCTCTTAATCACCCGTTAATTAAAACCGCGTCGCGATATCTTCTTAATTATTTGTAACTTGTTCAGAAAAGGAAATTCTACCAAAAACCAACTGGCTTTTGAATTAGAATGGCCAATTCACTAGTGCTAATCCCTCTTTTCACCTAGTGTGTGTACGTCTAGGGTATATTATGAGCGATTAACAGGTGCACCGATCAGCATAGAGGCCTAAAACGAACTTAGGGATGCTGAGAGATTTTTTGATGTCTCGATGTGACGTGAACTATGTCTGGACAAAATCTCTTGTCCTTCGTAAAAAACACGGTGTTTTAATATCCTTTTTCCGGGTTCTGAGATCGTAAAAACGCTTTTGACCAATCGCGAAACACCTTATTTCACCCTGAATCACATCTCACGACGGCCCTTAAAAATCGCAAATTTTGATGATTTCGAAGAAGTCGCGACCCTTAATTTTCAATTTATTCGCGACCCAATTAACTTAAAACACTGTAGTATGTTTTAAAAGTTAGCCCTGGTAAATCCCTATTTAAATTCCAAACCATAATTAAAACCCTCAATAAATAAAATTTTCCCAGAAGTTTTCCCGCGGAGGGACGCTTTATCTGGAGCATTTTTTCCAGTAAATATTTAATACTGTCTTTATTTAAAGCTTTGGGAAGCTAAATAAAGTCTTAAAATGTAGATAGTTCCTAGATCTATCATTATGCAAAATTTAAAGAAAATCTATTCAATAGTTTTCGAAACCGAAAATTTTTCAAACAGTGAATGATTCACGGGTACGCCTCCTCATGAATCATGCAAATCGCTTGATATTAAGATTTTGGCTTATTTTCGTTAATTATCCAAAATCTAATTAATAAAACTGGGGTTTGGCATTGCCAAAAGGTCGGTCATAAAGAAAGCAGGCCGATATACGTGCTCTGCTCGGAAACCCACATACAGCCTCACTGATGAATTCCTGTAAGGCAAGCGAAACCGGTCTGGGGATTGAGTCGTGGTGGATAGCATAGAAAAGCCCGATGTTTTCTTTTGATTGTCGTTAAAGGGAGGCAAATTCTTTGTATAATACACCAAGACAGTAGGGATTTTTTTTCTTTGTGCTTTATAATATACATAGCCACCCCGCTACAATTGATGCTCGTATTTACTGAATGCGATTTCAGTAGGGCATCAACGGCAGGATTTAATATCCTACCGCTAGACAATGAAACGTGTCTAATAAATAGACGCTTGTTTTCTATGCTATTCACCATGACTCGATACAGCCTCACTGATGAGTTCCTGTAAGGCAGGCTAAACCGGTCTGGGGAGGGAGTCGTGGTGGATAGCATAGAAAAGCAGGATGTTTTCTTTTAACTGTCTTTAAAGGGAGTAGAATATTTTATATATATATATATATATATATATATATATATAAAGTAAATTTAGGATTTACTACGTTTTTTTGTATATCTTGATCGTAAATAGATCATTATAAGTCCTTCCCAAAATTATGTTGCGTCTAACCCAGTCCTTTTGATCTTGGTCGATTATTGTACATTTTCTGACATAAACTTTTCGTTTTTCAGTGGTTTCCAAAAGTTTTCCTATATAGATATATATCTAAAAATATGAAATCAGGCTCTGTCCGAGGCTATGTGCATTCAAAAAGGTTTGTTTACTTTATCATTTTTTGTGTACTTGGCGGCATCGCTTTCAGAATGAATTAAATATGGTCCCATCTATACTAAAGCAATAATGCACTGTTTTTTTAAAAATAATAGTAAAGTAATAAACAATTTTCTCTAAAAAATGTATAATAATTTAATAAATTGCACTAATGTACAAAAATATAAACTTTCAAATAAACATATTTTTTTCTCGTAAGAAAATAAGATTGCATATTTAAAAGTAATTTTTGATTCTAAACATCGTTTCTCTATAACAATTTTTATAATTAGCAAAAATAGATATACGTTATTCTTCAGTAAAGATCAAATTTTTGGCCAAACCTCGTAAATGACTAATAGAATTTGATATAAATTGTACACTTTGAAAATAGGCCCCTTATATGATGGTTGCCTTTTAGGTTTTGGATCATGCAGAACAATCAATGAAAAAAAACTGTTTTTAGTTAAATTAATAATAGTTTCCCATGTGACGTCAACTTACGTAGACACACTGTATATTATGGTGAGTGAGGTGGGTGGTGTCAAAAAAGACAAAACAAGAAATTCGATATATAAACGACACCTAACTCTGTATCCGTTAAACAACGTGACCAAACGTCTTTTGCCCTTAGCTGTGTCATACGATACTAAATTTACCTGCTTATATAAGATGAAATAAATCTTAGCGTATACAAGGTAGGAGCAAAATAACCAATACAGTGGTTTTACACTCTTTATATTTATTCGAGTATCTTTGACCAAATAATAAATTTGATTCTATGACCAATTCTCTAATTGTTACCAGCTTTCAGACTTTGTTTTTTCAATCTAAAGTTTTTAATTTTGGGCCGCTCACAATTTTTTTGTACTTAAATTTCTTCATTTAATAGAGAACTTCTTTAACCTTGCTGACCAATTAAATAATCTTACTGATCAATGTTGACCACTTGCCTCCTCTTTCGGGCGATGCCAAACTCGGCACACCAAGCAGATAAATGGAATAATTATAGCCCAAGTCGGCACATACGTAGGCAGGTACTCTGTTCCACATAGTCAAACTAAGCACAGAAATTATTTGTATCTAGGTATGTCTAATAAAATAGTTATTATATTAGTAGTATATTTTCACCATTTCTAAGCCACCCAATTTTTAGAGGACGAAAGGAATAGTACGTAAATTTTCCCAATTTTCGAAGGACTGGAGGAATATTATTTACTAAATTACTTTTATTTATACTTTTTACATATTTTTTTTAACAACATGTAAAAAAAATTCACTTTTAAATAAACCCTAACAAAAAAACACATACTTATTTTAATTTTTTAACCTGTTTTTCCTAACTATTGTATTTTGTTGCTCTTAGCTTTTTTCCAGTTATTGTTTTTTTATTGAATTCCCTTTTTATTTCATGTTGTTTTCCTAGCTGTTTTTTTTCTAGTTATTTATTTATGGCATTTATCTCTTTTATTTTTTTCCTAACGAAGAAGAGGGATTCAAAAATCACAGATTTTTTTCGTACTTCTGTTTATTTAGTAAATAGGGTTAAATAGGGTTACAAAGATAATATTCTATATATATATATATATATATATATATATATATATATATATAGTTATGATATTATTTTAGCTTCTATTTGGTTAGTCTCGGTTAGCTCCATTATTCATTTTCTGCCTCATACTCCTCTCGAAACTGCCGTTCCAGGATGAGTATTTGCCGCATGTCCGCCATCAATTCAGCCTCAAATTTAGAGTCCTTAGTAGTTTGTGTCCTACTTCTAAGTGTTTTTCTAAATATTTCTTTTCATTTTTTATGTTGATCATGTTGTGTTTATAGTCCACAAAACCCTGAAACAAAGACATTTTCTTTAGTTGTTTTGTAACACTCTGTATCTGCTTTATTGTTAAAGAAGAACTTCTTACGAATAAAGCTACAAGAAAAAAAATCATACACTTTCAATAAGAGTTATTCGAGTTATTTCTTAATTAAACTCAAGACTAATACACACTTACGAATAGTTAGTTCTGGTAAGCAACGCCTTTTTTTTAATTCCTTAATTAAACCCAAGACTAATACACACTTTATATATATATGTCTTTTATTACCTGTGAGTTCTGTGTGCCGACTTGGGTCATTATAAATGATCCGACAAGGTGTCATAAAACTGACCCTAATAAAGTGTGCCGAGATTGGATACACCCCATTTTTCATTGAGCCAGGTATGATTACTTTGAGGTGCTAAACATTTTGCGATGCCCTTGATATTTTAAACACGTTGTAAAAACTGGTGTATGGATGACGAATTCGTCACATTTAGTGACCATTTATAACCATTTTGTGAGCAATTCAGAGCTGTTTTTAACAGCTCAAATTTCACATTTAGGGTCGCTAAATAGATGAGACTTAATAAGCCTGGGTAAGTATTTTTAACTAGTAGTACCAAAGGTATTACGTGTTAAATTAGTTGTGTCCCCTGTATATTCTCCATAAAATTCAAGGTAAAACCGCATACAATTTACTTAGATATTCTTAAGATACCGTCTATGCTACATCTTTCCCATTTTTCTTGCTTCAGAAATGCCTGATGTAGTGTCACACAGAAAAACTTGACGGTTTTAATCAAGAGTCATAAAAATTGCCGTCTCACGTTGAAATCGATATACATCGTATTGCGCTTAATAGCTCTTAATTGCTTACATATACGGAAGCCTAACATGGGCGGAAATCTATAAAGAAGGGCCTTTTTTAACATGGTTACAGAATATGACTGAAATACTACGGTAAACAGTTAATGAATTAAATATGGCCGTTTGCTAACGATTTATTTGTAGTATCGCCGGATACGACTTAAAATATAACAGAGTTAAGTGCTCTTGATTAAATATATTTATAAAGAATTCAAAACAATTTGCGATGCACATCATCAATCAGCTGTACCTGATGTTCAATTACCTAAACTTAACAGAATAAAAACTTCGGCAAAAATTATTAAAATGTGGACTTTTCATTACTGTACTGAACACATATTTTTATTTCAATTTTTTTTCTTGGTTTTGGTCCCTTCAGGTTCATCCACCACTCTCCCCCTTCCAGACTATGGTTTCCAGGGCTTCGTCGGGATAATCGAGCTCGTAGCTCCCAGAAATTCCAAAAAGAAAACAAATAATTCAACAATCGATGCAATGCATAAATTGTCGGCTGTCAAACCAATCTCTCTGCTACTGGTGTTACGTATAACCTTTACTTTCACTACTGACAGTTCCCATGGCACCCCCATCTATTTCCCGCCATTTGAGAAATACCTCGTGTTCACCACCAAACAGGATACCATCAGCTTATAGGAATCTTCGCTCACAGCGCTTAGATCCAGAAGAAAGATGCCGTCAATTTAGCGTGAATCTTTCCTTGATCCCCGAAGGTAAAAAACGTTCGTACGACACCTCTAGCCGCCACTCCGGGAAGAACTTTGTAGTCCTCTACGCACGTCCGCACTGTCCAGAGGTTAAACAAAGAGTCTGAACACATATTTACGTCGTTATTTAACGCATCCAATAACAGAAAAAATTTCCTTCGATTAACACAGAAAATAGTTATTTATTAGATAAGTGAGTTATATTACATATAAGTCACGCAAGAAAAGTTTAACTCTCGAGCCCGAAGGGCGAGAGAAGTAATTTTCTTAAGTGACTTATATGTAATAACTCACGTGTCTAATACAAAATTTTATCCAACACTTTCGTATAAATCGTTTTTAATATCGAAAATAATTTGAAAACGTCATCCATTATTTGTTACTTGTCATTGTCAACACCAGCAACAAAATTTTGTATTTTTGGAAAGCAAGCTTGTTTGGTTGTAATGCATTTTGTTGGTAACTACGGGTTTGTTAAAGTCTATAATTCACTAAAGTACCCTTTAGCTCACTAGTGACTTATAGTACACTTTATATCCTCAAAATCTGATCAATTATGTAGATATTATATGTACGTGTTGGATAAAATCCATTTAATTTAAATTTTATTATCGTCAGGTTGGCCGAATTGATTCCCATCTTGCGACGTTGCCTTACTTTGTTCAATATCAAATTTTATCAATTATCTATGAGGTTTGGCCCAAAATGTGATTTTTGCTTAAGGTAGTACTACCGGTGTAAGAATTAATGTTCAGAAGAATATGAAACTTAGCATTAGATTAGATTAGATTAGGAGGTGGATTGCATATCCTCTAACACTGCAACCTGCTCAGGTTTATTGTGTGTCCTCCGTCCATAGGTTAGAGCACGCTATCCAAGCCGGTCTGTTTAATCAGACTCCACAAGCTTGAAACTGGCCCCTTGGTATATCTTGCCGCTTTAGGTTTTTCTTCACCCAGCCTTGCAAACCGCAGACGACAAAGGGCTTCGCAGTAGCACCATACGTGTTCTGCGCTTTCTTCCTCCTCCTGGCAGAACCTACATAGGTTTTCTTCTGCCAGGCCCATAGTTTCCAGGTGTTTATTCAGTCTGCAATGACCTGTCAGTTGACCCACTATTATTCTTACTGCCTTCCGGTTATAATTCAGAAGGTCTTTTGTAAATTCTGGCGAGTAAGCCTTGATGAACACTTTCGCCTGATGCTGTCCTGGTGTTCTCATCCACCAGTCTTGTCATTCCCTCATAATCCATGATCTAATGGATGACCTTGCCTGGCATGATGGAATACCACAGTAGGGCTCAGGACCTACCATTGTCCTGCCAGCCCCCTCCTTTGCCAATTTATCAGCTTCTTCATTGCCTTCGTGTCCTGGTACCCAGGTAATGGTTAGCTTGTTGGACGCACCCACCTCTTCCAGGGCAATTACGCAGTCCCGCACCAGCTTGGAGCTGATTTTGCATGAACTGAGTGCCCTGATGGCTGCCTGGCTGTCCGAATAGATTACTATGGTTTTATCCTCATAGCTCCTTCTAATGATTTCCCTAGCGCATTGTTCTACGGCTACAATTTCGGCCTGGAACACAGTAGGGTGTTGTCCGAGACCCAAGTTTATTTTCGTCCTTGGTTTGTCCCCATATATACCTGCTCCAACTCCTTGGTCTGTTTTGGGGCCGTCTGTATACCAGATTAGGTCGGCTTTAATGGGAGGCCCTGCCACCCAGTCCTTTCTGTCTGGTATTAAAGTTTGAAAACCTTTGTTTAGCCAGTAGCTTGGTACCAATGACCTTTTATCCTTGTGAATAGTCTAAGCTTGGTACCATTTTGTCTGAAGGCATCTCACACACTGAGTTGACTTAGCATACTGCTACTTTATAATAAGAATATCAATGAACCAGTTAAATTTTTAAAAGTCTACAGAGAACTGAAAAAAAGTTATAAATATTATAAACTAATTGCTTTTAACATTGATCCTTATGGAAAATCGCAGATTTTATTTTACTTCACAAAAACTAATGTTCAGATTTCAATGAAAGTTGTATCAACGGAAGAAAAAACAATTCTGAACATTTTGGCTAATTAAAATCCGACCTTTAGACTTGTGATAGGAGTAATTAATAAATAATTAAGAAACATATGTTATGTGACTGACATGATGTGGCAACGCCGCCGAAAGGTTATGCTGCGCCCGAAAAAGTTTATCAAATACGGTATATGTGACAAAAAAAATGATGCTAGTCTAATACGTTTTTCGGTTACAAGATCCAATAAGTAAATAAATATCCGCAATAATTAGAAAACATGTTTTTTCCGAATGTTTTTTTTTACGTTAGTTGACAGAAACTTTCCATGTTTATCCTTAAATTTATGTGCTACTTGGCCTTGTTTTACTAATTTGTTATAATTTTTTCAGTGCCTTTTCAATGAAATATATTTTTTGATGATATGATAAGGGTGATTTAGATATTTTATTAGTAAATAAACCTAACAATTTAAAACCTATAATTTGTTTAAAGATGCTTGTGCAGTAGATTTTTGCGTTTGATTTCTATTGTTTTTACACAGCGTTGCCAAATATAAATACCACGGTACTCAAATTACCTTTACACTCATTTGACTCTTGTGGTATCGGAACTACCTTAAGAGTAAAGTATCTGTATTTTGTTTTACCAATATTTAAAATTGTTATTAAGAAATTAAACATGGAATAAAAAATTAACTTTAAATATGCTATTTTGTTTATTTACCAAAAGATTTTTTTTTCTTTGCGATAATGGTAAAAATTTGGGTTTGTACATTAGTTTAATACATTTCATGATTATAAATTTCATGGAACAATTTTAAATAAACTTTTTAAATTGAGTGTTATCAAAATAAGAAGAATGTACAATGAACCAAGTACAAACCTAAATTTTCATGATTTTAGCAGAAAAAAAAGATTTAACTTAATAAACAAAATTGCATATTAAGAAGTAATTTTTAATTCTAAACATCTTTTCTTTATAACAATTTTCGATATTAGCAAAAATACAGGTACTTTACTCTTAAGAAAAAATAATAATTTTGACCAAACCTAGTAGATAACTAACACAATTTGATATTTGATAATTCAGGTTAGTTCCTTAGGTAGGTAACGGAATCTTTAAGCTTAATTTTCACCAACTCCCAGCGATTGATTTTGGAACCCTGCACACGTGCATCACGGCCCATGACAATGCACATCTGCAACAGTATCCCGTTATCCTGATTAGGATCGCCAGACAATAAATTCTTTATACTTTGCGAGAGTAACAGAGAAAGAGCTAGTGCGCGATCTGCGCATGCTGCAGTTTCGACGTACTCTCAGCATAAGGCTGATGAAACTTGTTCGGAGTAGCTGCGTTCTGAAACCCCATGCAACAGTGAAGCTTTAAATGAAATGATTAGATTACGAAATAGTTCGTGAAACATTTCAATATCACATGTCCGCAGAAAACTAATTGATATATCGAACTAAAAATGAAAAATAATAATAGTTTCAAAAATCTAAAAAACACGCTTTTATATAACCGAACTAAAAAATTAGAAAATAATTTTTCATTACAAAGAGTTTGTATTACAGTAATAAAGGTCAAACAATGAATCATAATTATATACCTTAAAAATAGAATTATAATAAAATTTAAGATAATAACAGAATAATTCACTTCAGAATAAAAGCGTAGGGTGCATTATATACTATTAAATGTTCATAACTATTTCCTCTATAGATATCTATGAAGAAAAATTATAACATTTAATAGTAATAATGCACCACGCTTTACTCTGAAGTGAATTATTCTGTTATTATCTTAAATTTTATTATAATTCTATTTTAAGGTATATAATTATGATTCATTGTTTGACCTTTTATTACTGTAATACAAACTCTTTGTAATGAAAAAATTATTTCTTATTTTTAGTAAAATCCTGAATTTCGTGGGTTAATGGAATCAGTTCGTTACCGGTTCGTAACCTGATTAGCAGTCCTGGGATTTTGTTGGAACTAAAGTTCAGTTCGGAATTTCATGCGCATTATCGACATGGTCAGCTGTTTTCTGTTTTTGTGGTACAGAAATAAACCGTTGTATTACAGTTTATTTGTTTCTGCCACCTTTTATGCGGGTTAATATACCTGTTGAATATTTTTATATTTTTGTGATTCTATGCGTATATAAACAAAGGATTTTAATTGTATTCCGTATGAATGTATGTATGCAATAAAATAAATAAAGATTTAATTAAAAAATATAGACAATACAAGATTTTACCATTTCTTGTTGTTTGAATTTATCTTTAGTTAAATACACTACTTATGTTAAAAACGAGAGGAGGTAGAGAATCCTCGTCTTCCGCCGAGAGACCTCGATTGAATTTCGACAGTATAAACAACTTACCTTTTTTGTTCGAATTGAATTTTTTTTTGATGTAGTATCCAATTTAACCATGAAAAATCCTAACCAAAAGGCTGTAGATTAGAATACATCCTACAGCTGTACAGAAAATCGTTCGCGGCAAATAAAAATTCCGAACTAATAAATAACTAGACAGAAAATAATTTTTCATTACAAAGAGTTTGTCACTTCAGAGTAAAAGCATGAGGTGCATTTTACTATTTTTCATAACTTTTCCCTCATAGATATTTGCAAACTAGAATAATTATAACATTTAATATATTAAGCACCCACGCTTTTATTCTGAAGTGACAAACTCTTTGTAATGAAAAATTATTTTCTAATTTTTAGTTCGGTTGCATATAAAAGCGTGTTTTTAGTTGTTTTTAAACTATTATTTATTTTCATTTTTTAGTTCGATATATCAATTAGTTTTTAAAAATAAATGCTCCAGTTTATTCACTAAAAAAATTCCTTCGCCATTTTGTCAAGAGTAGTATTGGACACAGAGGATCTGTAAAGGAATTTATTTATCCTGGCGGTCCTAATCAGGATAACGGGATACTGTTTTTAAATTATTGCATTGTCATCGGTCCTTGATACGTGTGCAAAGTTTCAAAGAAATTGAATCGCTGGGAGTTGGTAAAAATTAGGCTCAAGATTCCGTTACATAGATAGATAGATAGATAGATAGATACAACCCAAGCGTTAACCTTCATGACCAAACAAAAACCTATCTTTGCCACGGTTAAATTTTAAAAGAATTTTTGGTGTTACTTGGTACAGAATACCAAAACATTGGTATGCTTCCAAATGAAACCATTTGTAGTATAAAATTATACATTATGTTAAACATGTTTGCAAATATCGCCATTGTCTCCAACGCAAAATTTATCTCGTTCTGATGACTCATGGACTGTGTTTTCAACCGTGGGTCCTTTAAGTCCTGTCTTTAAAGATCTAGATAAAATTAACTTCAGGTAATATTTTCTTTAGTGTTGATTTATGTTAGACGCAGCTAGAAAAATGGGGGATCAGAAAATTAAAACATCAGTAATTTACAAAAAGTAAGGCCTGAGTAAGTATAGGATGGAACTTGTCATCTTTATATGAGTCTTTACATTAGGAACGTTCTTTCACCATCTAATTTTTTTCCATATCAAATCTTCTTTTATTTAAAATCTTGGTTAAGTTCGAAATAATGTTCCTTTTATTATGACAGTAAGGTTTTTAGACAGTTTTTTGAAGTATTCACTGTATTTTTAAAATTAACAAAGTTCTATTCTTCTATTCTTTTTTTTTTGGTTTTGGTTCTTTCAGATCCAATCCACCACTCTCCCCTTCCGGACTATGCTTCTCCAGGGCATCTGAAAATCTGGATAATTGAGCTTGTAGCTCCCAGAAATTTCAAAAAGAAAACAAAAATAATTCTACTATCGATGCAACGCATAAATTGTCGGCTGTGTCCATTGGTGCCTAACCGGTGAAGTTTATCGACTTTAATAAAGAGTACCTTATTTTTTAAGTTTTTGATTGTCTATAAAATGGCGACCCCAGCTTTGCGATATCTCTCAAAATAAAAAGTTATGATTTAAATAAAAAGTTTTAGGTAAAGTGCCCTCTGGAGGTATTTAAAAAAACACTTTTGTCTTAACATTTTAGAATCTGCAAAGCTCGATTTGTGTGCCAAATATCAACTGGATTGGTTAAAAAATAAATGCAATATGGCGAAAAAACCAAAATAAAGAATTAAACTTTGACGGCTTGTAACCTCAAAAACAAATGACATTTTGAAAAAAATTTTATGAAGCTCTACCCTTATTTTTCAAGTAGAATCACTCCCTTAAGTTTCGTGATCGATTTTGAATCACCCTGTATAAATATGTAAGTGTGTTTTACTTTTGTTTGACACTCAGTATAATATAATCAAGATAATGATAATTAGCTTAAAATAAAATAAAAAAGTATCTAAATCGTATTTTACCAACAATCCTTCACACGACTAAACTTTACAAGAATGGCCTTAAGGTAAAGTTAATACACCCGCACTCATCCGCGAGATCGGGCCCATACCTTGAAGGCGTTTCGCCCACGCTCTACGGCCGCTCCTCAGCGTGGGCCAACTTATTGTGGTTGGTACCATTTACTGTGACTAACAAGAAAGGGACTTCATTGGGTTCAATGGTTCAAGGAAATTTAATACGAGAAAAATAGAAATCTACGATAATTTGCTCGTCTCTCGTCAACGAAAATTGAATGCCCAAATGCGGATAACAGGTTTCCGTTTCTTGATATTATTGGGATAAAAAAGGCAAGAAGGAAAGTTTTGGGCTTTGAAACTGGGCTGTAAAGAAATGCAAATGAGTGTAGTTATTAAGATTTATTTCACATGTAGTTTTAAAGAAAAGTGAATGTCCATAAAAGATAAATAAAAAAAACTAATTTTAGGTGAAAAGCCAAATAGTTTTGGATTAAAAAAGCTTTATTAGTTATTAAAAGAAAATGCGTAAAAACTTAATTTTACCGGGTGTCAACGATTCCATTAGACGAGCCATAACTCCTAAAGTATAAAGGTGCAAATTCACAATGTTTTCGTGAAATTTTTGTGTCGTGAATGAAATTTTTCATGAATTTTTTTATTATGGATCCTACCTTTAGACAAATCAAAATGAGACTTGTGGCCATGAGCAAATGCAAATTAACCTAAGGACTTCAGGCAATATCAGAAAAAAGAAAGTTTTAGTGACTGAATATGTTCATTTTATATTGAGAATTTTTTTATCTTTGGACAAACCACGAAGGCTAAAAGCATAAATACTAACGTACCGTGGGTGTCTTAAACGAGGTAAGAGGGAGTTTGTTGACACGGGACTTAGATACTTGAAGATTTGGGGGAAGGAAAGACCTCCGCGGGCAGCAGGTTCCACAATCTAGAAACTCTAGGGTTTTATCCCTGAAAGTGGGAAGTTCGGGGCCTGTCCAGTTGGACCGTATAGGGATGCATACGCGCGGAACCACGAGTTTCTCTGTTGGGAACCGTGAGTGGAGGAACTATACTGGACAATTCTTCAGAGCAGAAGCCATGGAAGTACCTATAAAAAAGCGAGAAATCCCCCACAGCCCGACGGTGGGCAAGAGAGGGAAGCCTTTCTGTAAGTGAAGGATCATTCATGAGACGAATAGCTCTTCTTTGAATAGAATCAAGAATGCTTAGGGTGACGGTAAATATTCCAAATAACTACTAAACGATTGTTTTTGGTTTCAACTTTCAATCCGCCAAATTACAAAAATTACATTGACAGATAATAAATAATTTCCTTAAGGGTTTCCATAGTCATGCAATGCCTAATTGTATTTCAAATATACCAGTCAACCAGTTTGAAAGCTCAATTTTTACATGATTCATTTTCTAGCTTTAATATTTGTTTTTTTTGCAATAATAAGACGTTGTTTCCCATCACAGAAAAAAATTGTGTAATAAACACGGGAAAAATTTTAGATTTGAGCTCTCGGTTTATTGTTTCCCTCCGCTACGCGTCGGAACACATCACAGCCTCGAGCTAAAATCTAAAGCTTTTTTCCCTTGTATAATAATAACTATTTTTATTGTGGTTACTGACTTTTTAAACCAATGTAATACATTTTTTGTTTAGCTGTTTTTCTTAGTTTTAAGTATAGTGTAAAAGATAAAAATAAAACAAGTTGCCAAAATGACATTTCATGTCTGTTAGTTTTTAAAAGGCAACCCTTTTTTGACCAGGACTTTTTGATACAACATCCAGGGTGTACAAAATCATGCATCGCCACGCCCTAGGGCGAGCTAGCGTCGTTTCAAGGGCGTTGCGTGTTGATGCGACCAAGTCGATGCAAGGTATTTTGCCAGAAAAATTGATAAAAATGTTAATCCCTCCTTAAGCATAATGTTTTACTGTCATATTATTTGAATAGCCCGTATTAAATAATATATCACAAATGTTTGCTTAAAAGGTGTCTAAAGCTAAAACCTACAAATATGATAATTAATTAAATATGGTTGACAAACACTAAGTTAAAAGACAATAAATGTCCTATAATTTATAGTTTATAGGCTACTTAACAATAAATATGCAAGTACCGTCCTTGAAGGAGAGATTTAATGTTGCCCGAGTGATTGACCACGCGTTTATCTGACAAGCCATAGCCTGAAACATAGTTTTTAATGCCTAATAGGGAAATTGGGGTTGCAACAACAATTTGTACTTGGACATACCCGACGATTTTTATCTCTTATCGCATGGGAGATAAGTTTTATGGATCGCGACATGCTTTGAATCTTTTCAGAGATATGGACTATCTGTAAAAGGCCATTTAAAAATCTGCGAGTATGCGACAAGTGACCTTTTAAATTTGTACTGTAAATGTGAATGAAATTTAAAAAATGGTTTTTGCTTCGTTTAGTTTGCAGATGTTGAATAAATTTAAAAATGTCTTTAAGGTGTTAAATTTGGAAAAGTAGGCCGAGTATATAATTTAAAATTAAAGTAAGTACTCTTAAAAATATTAGCCAAACTTTATTATGCCTGTCTAAGAAATAGTGTAACACCAGACAAGTGGAACAAGGCAATTGTAATACTGATACATAATAAGGAGATATCGCACAGGTCCAAAACTATAGACCAATAAGCTTGCTCTCCCAAATATATAAACTCTTTATGAGAATTATTACCAGAAGGTTAACTAAGAAATTAGAATTCTACCAACCACGAGAGCAAGCAGGCTTTCGTGATGGGTATGGCGTCAATGATCATCTCCAAACAATCAAAACAGTCATTGAAAAATGTGTAGAGTACAACAAACCCTTGGTCCTTATCTTTGTCGACTACGAAAAGGCGTTTGATACAATCGACCATCAGAAAATGTTCCAAGCCCTCGCCGACTGCAGAGTGGACTGTAGATATATTGACGTTATAAAACACGTATATAACAATGCAAGCGCCAGTGTAAGACTTCATGAGGATACTCCCGTATTCAAGACAGAGCGAGGAGTTCGCCAAGGAGACGTTATCTCTCCCAAATTGTTTATAACTCTCCTGGAATATATGTTTAAAACTTTAAATATTGAAAACCTGGAAATAAATATTGATGGTGAAAAGTTAAGCCACCTACGATTCGCAGACGATATAGTTTTAATAGCAGATAACCTGGGGGAAGCAAGAGAGATGTTAAGCGAACTTGAAGAAGCATCGAGGAGAGTAGGCCTAAAAATGAACATCGCTAAAACTAAACTTATGACTAACCTGGTTATTAGTGAAAATATAACGGTTAATAGCCTAAATATAGAGCAGGTACATTCATATAAGTACCTAGGTCATGAAATTCGTCTGGGGAGAGATAACCAAACGTGCGAAATAACCAGAAGAATTGGTTTAGCCTGGGCAGCCTTTGGAAGGCTGGGTCACATTTTAAAAGCTAATATCCCGATTTGTCTTAAAAGAAAAGTTTTCGACCGGTGTGTCTTGCCTGTGTTAACATATGGAGCCGAAACACTAACTCTAACCAAAAGCACAGTAAATAAAATTCGAATCGCTCAAAGAGCTATGGAGCGAGCTATGCTGGGCTTAACTTTAAGAGACAGGGTTCAAAATGTGGAAATAAGAAGAAGAACCAGAGTAACAGATGCCATCGAAAGAATCACTAACCTAAAGTGGAATTGGGCGGGTCACATAGCGAGAACAAACGATAATAAGTGGACAAAAAGAGTATTAGAGTGGAGACCAAGAAATGATGCCTTTCGCAATAGAGGAAGACCACCCACACGATGGTCCGATCTATTCCATAGTAAGAAATCCACAAGCGTCATAAAAATAAGGACGACAATCAACTATTGCTGTCTAAACGCATCTTTTAAATAGTGTGCGAGCAACAAAACGGGGAATAATTGAAAGTGAGACAGAACTGATGACGCCGTGGCTTTTTTACTATTGACGTTTATAGTCTAATAGGAAATAAAGCAATTCTTTGACTTGCCACCCCACCTCGGTAGTAAAATATTTTACATGCAATTTTTAAAGATTGTACTTACCAAAAATCTTAAGGGGGACAGTCACAAAACCCGCCTGGTTCGATACCCAAAACATGCCAATGGGCTTATGATTTCGGGACTGTAACACTTAAACAATTTTTCGCACATTGCACACAAAATTGCATGTAAAACATTGTGGTAAACTTGTCCAACCCAAAAGTTACGCGTTCGCCCAGTCCGACACCCGAAACATTTGAAATTGACAGTCTGGGTTAAAGCGCCGCTTCCATATATGGCGATATGAATATTTCTGGTAGACTCGTCAAAGGAAACCCCCTAAAAGGTTTCAAAAGTGTTCTTATCATAAAGTATATTTTATTACCGGCCCAGGGACTATGATTCTAAGCAAAAATATTTTATACATTTTTTTGGAACACTAACATTTTTCAAATAATTCGCAAATAAAAGTAACAGTTTTTTAATGGTTTTTTCGCGAATAACTCGAAAATTCTACGGTTTACCAAAAAATATAGCTGTTAAAAAGACAAACAAAATTTTTTCGTTATTATTTTTCTACGACCAATAGGAACCGACTTACGGCATGCTAACGGATAGTTTTTTTCGTCAAATGCAAAATTGGGTTTGCACTAACAATTTGTACTTGGACATACCCGAGATTTTTATCTCTTATCGCATGCGAGATAAGTTTTATGTATCGCGACATGCTTTGAATCTTAAGTAAAATTTTAAGTTTCTATTAAGCAGTCGCAGTCCAGACTTGCAACAATTGGCCAAACATTCGTCCAAACAAACCAACCTATTTGCGCGTTCCTTTGATGCAAAAACCGACAAGCTTTGAATCACCGAGAAATCATTCCCTAAGCCCTTGGAATGACGTGAATTCCATCCACGTCCGCGCTATGTGGCGTGCTGTTCGGCACGGCGAATTGTTGCAAATCTAGACACAGCATTAGGTATACCACAGCAATTCCTATAAGCAGTAAGCTTGCTCTTGTGGAAACAATGGACATTAACCACTACTCCTAAAATCATATTATCAAATATGTATATTAAAGATAAGTAGGTACATCAGGAGCGGTATTCTTTAAAAAGTTTCTTGAAATATGTTTTTATAGAAGATGATTATTATTATTCAAAAATCCTTATAACAAGCAGTGTGCTGATTGGCTGTAGAACAGCAAATTAAATTATCGTAAACAACAATCAAGGAGCTAATTAATACCACATTGTCTTGTTCCGTCTATATAACGCGAGCAAAATCTGTCTTATGGCTAAAATAAAGTGCATTTAGTTCTACGGACAAGATCCTATGCAAGGGATCCCAAACTTTTGTAAAAAAAGTAAGCAGCAAAAAAAAAATAAGGTAGCACTAACCATGGGGTTTATTCTGTGTTTCACAGAAGCGAGAAGTGTGATTGGTGTTGCCAAAATAGTTAACCCAAAGTGATGGTAACCATATATTGTGAACTGGGCGTGGATTTTGGTTCCTAAATACCTTCTCACTACAATGAACATGATGATAACGTTAGAAATTTTTCATTATTTTATATTTGTTATATAAAGATAAGTAATTTTAAAGAGATTGTTCATTTGCTTTCTGATACAATGAAAGTTAATGTTTAATTTTTCTAAAATAAATCTATAAAATAAAAATCCCGCCATAAATCCTAAAACACCAATTAGAAGGAATGACGTCACGAGACGCATCAAGTGCGTTTTGATTACAAATTCAAGAGTGTTATTTTTCCTAATCTTAGAGCAATAACTTTATTAGAGGTGGCGGGCCGGTTCGCATACTAACTGCTTTTGTGAAAGAGAAACGCACCCCTGCTTGTTGGTAACGCCATGTTTATATAAACAGCGCAGCGACGCAATGCAAAAAATTGTGAAAAATGAAACACCCTGTATATTATATCAACATTTAAAAGATCTATTAATGATGTTTTTCCATAATATCTACAGCTCTAAGCTATAAGCACTAACATTAGTGTCGAAGATAAAAAGACACTATATCTACCATTTTTTAGATTTGGATGGCCATATTTCCGAAACTATTAAAAATTGGATATATTACATGTGGACTTTTTTAAAGCTCTTTGATAGATCTTTGAATGATGATATAATATACCATTATATTCAGCGTGTATCATTTAAAAATAGTACATTTTTTGCAATAAATCGAAAACCCGATGTTCAATTGTTTTTTTTGTTAGCAGCACATTAATCAGCGGAAAAAATACTATAACTTTAAAAATTTAACCGACTTCGTATCTTCAACAATAAGGAAGTTAGAAATGGTGCCGACATAAGAATGATCACTCTGTATGTATCTATGACTTTGATAAATTATTATTTTTTTAGAAAATTGTGAGTTTGAGCTACTAACGACTTAAACTCCGTTACGTTGTTACGTATATTGTACTTATCCTAATAATATATACATTAAAATTTTTATTAATATTACAGTGTAAGAAAACATATTTCTACCAATCTCGAAAAATAAACTTGTAAAAAACTGAATATAGTGCTTATATCGAGTAAGTTTTTATTATTTTATTAGAACTAAAGCCGATTACTTGAATTTTATTTACCTTAATAATCTGTGAATTTAATAAATTCTAGATTTTTTTATTTCCGCCAATTTAAGTAAAATAAATTTGTAAAAACTAAAAGACTAAAGAAAGTATCTACTGGGTATTTTTGTTTTGTGTAACTAAAATTGGTAAACCCTCAAAAAATGTTGATAATATTCCCAGCATCATTGAGTTTATACGTGAAAGTACTATATATGCATCCTCCTTAACTAAAATCGAGACTAAAATAAACCAACAATCTGGATGTTTGATGCAACCTTTTGAGATATTGACAGCTTCTTGCAGCAGGCAGCGGGAAATCAGATAACAACAGAAAACATCTTGACAGGATCGGTTATAAGCTTTATATCTATACGGATTGTTTAAGACAGTAACAGTCTAAGAGTGGAAGTAAATTTGATATTATCCAACAAATTTGATGGGCAGCACTAGTTTTGGACAGAAATTGTAGCATATCATCTCACAATGTTGAAAACTGTTTTTGATATCCCAATGAGCATAGAAAAATCGTTAATTATCGGAAAACAATGTGTTCTTAAATAGACCAATTTATGCTTAGTGTGTTTACCTAAATTACAAAAAAAGTTTGAGAATCCGCGATAAAACTAAAGTCGTTCCTTCCCGAAACCTTTGGACCTCCTTGAAGTTCCGATTTTGCTCCATGCGATTTTTTTTCTTCAAACACCGAGAAAAATAAAATTTACTATTTCTTTGCTGCTGACGCTTGCCGCTTACTGTAGCCGAGGCCTTACATGTGTAGATAATAGGGACGCCTCCTCTATACACAGGGTTAGTAAAAAAAACCGGAACAGTGAATTATCTCAACAACCGTCAAATATAAATGAACCAAATTTTGTGCCAAGGGGCTACCAATTATTAGGAATTAAAAAATTGTATTTGCATGGTTGCCAAGTTTATAGTTTTCTCTGTAGGTTAGGAAATTTTAAAATTTTAAGTGGAATACCCTATTTTCTAATATTGTAATCAATTGCTTGTATCAACTTTATTATGACCTGATATTATCGTTTTTTTATTCCTGTCAATTTCGTAGATGGGGCATCATGCTTTTTTTTAATTAATACAAAAATGGCGAGGTATAGTCAATTATCTAAAAAACGATCTAACCAATATTCGTTAAAATTAGTACAGGAGTGAAACTGGACCTTCTAAATTCATTAAAAACATTTTTGCGACGTTTTTACGATTCTTTAAAAAAATTCAAGGAAAGGGAATAAGGTAATTTAATTATGAAACATCGTAAATGAAATTCCTGAATTTAAAATGTCCACTTACTTCCCTGTACTAATTTTGACGAATTTCCGATGAATTGTTTTTAAGATAATTGACCATACCTGGTCGTTTCTGTATTCAAGCTTGATGCCATGTCTTCAAAATTGACAGGAGCAAAAAACGATAATATCAGGTCATATAAAGTTGATACAAGCAATTAATTACAATAATTAGAAATTGGGTATTTCATTTAAAATTTTAAAATTCCCTAACCTACAGAGAAAGCTACAAACTTGGCAACCTTAAAAATATAATTTTAAAATTTTTCATGTTCAGTAAGGACTCTTTGTTTGACCTCCGGACAGTGCGGACGTGCGTAGAGGACTACAAAGTTCTTCCCGGAGTGGCGGTTAGAGGTGCCGTACGGACGTTTTTACCTTCCGAGATCAAGGAGAGATTCACGCTAAACTGACGACATCTTTCTTCTGGATCTAAGCGCTGTGAGCGAAGATTCCTATAAGTTGATGGTATCCTGTTTGGTGGTGAACACGAGGTATTTCTCAAATGGCGGGAAATAGATGGGCGTGCCATGGGGACTGTCAGTAGTGAAAGTGAAGGTTATACGTAACATCAGTAGCAGGCCTTGGTTTGACATCCGACAATTTATGCATTGCATCGATTGTAGAATTATTTACGTATTTAAGCCTTGGAAAGCATAGTCCGGAAGGGGAAGAGTGGTGGATTGGACCTGAAGGGACCAAAACCAAGAAAAAAGATAGAAGAGAATAGAATAGAATTCATGTTCAGTTACTTCTTCACACAAAATTTGGTTCTGGGTTAAAGCGCCGCTTCCATATATGGATATATATATATATATATATATATATATATATATATATATATATGAATACTCGGTAGTAGACTCTGTGTAAAGGTGACTTAACAAATAAACCTGGATATGAAAAAAGAGCCAGTTTTCGTTTGTCGTGCAGTTGCAACATGGGGGAGCTTACGCTGGGCTTTCACGTGAAATCGTGCATGGCGGATGTAGAAGATGTGTTTGGTGTCCCGAGGAAGATAGGAAACTAAGGCTAAATTAAAAAGGCATATTTCTTTTGGAGCTAAGCGTTATGAGCGAAGATTCCTATAACCTGATGTGTTTCCGTTTGGTGTTTGGGCACGAGATATTTCCCAAATGGCAGTCAGTGGAGGCGCGCATCGCGGAGAACGTCAATACTGACAGAAAACCGGTTATGTGCAATACCAGTTGCAATTCGTGGTTAAATGGTCGTTAATTTATGTATAGCATCGATTTTAAGTAAACAATCAAACATATGATGATGTCAAGGAACTACAAAACTCGATTATCTAGATTTTCCACCGATGAAGCTCTGAAAAGCTTTTGATGCCACATTGCAAATAAGATCGGAAAGTGAAGAGCTAATAATAAGAAAACAAATGAAATAGGGTTGAGGTAGCAAACATCTTGTTCAGGTGTCATGTTTACTATGGTAAAAAGATCTGAATACGTTATTTCAAACATGATATTAGCCATGTTTTGTAGACGCAAGACATTTCCACTGCTTGTTGAAAATGATTATTAACCAGTGAAATTCCTTAAAAAGTCTCGACCAAATAATCACCTTGTGTTAACTTGAGCACATTCACACGATTCAATACATTGTGAATTTAGTCAAATCGTTTGCTAAATTGAGTTGTGTAGACAGCTGTTATATTTTTAAATGCTTATATAGTAGAAGGCCTATTGAATCACTACTGTGAAAAAAACACGTTTGCCATAGTATAGCCCATATTTTACACCACCGTCCACCTTTATAACAGATAATATCATACTCCAACATGCAAATAAGTTATATGTTCTAAGAGCGGGCATAAACAGTTAATTACGGGCCCGCTTTTTACTCTCTATAAACCAAGATTGGAGATAATTTGAAGCCATTAACTAATAATAAAAAAACAAATAAATAGGGTTGAGGTAGCAAACATCTTGTTCAGGTGTCATGTTTACTATGGTAAAAAGATCTGAATACGTTATTTCAAACATGATATTAGCCATGTTTTGTAGACGCAAGACATTTCCACTGCTTGTTGAAAATGATTATTAACCAGTGAAATTCCTTAAAAAGTCTCGACCAAATAATCACCTTGTGTTAACTTGAGCACATTCACACGATTCAATACATTGTGAATTTAGTCAAATCGTTTGCTAAATTGAGTTGTGTAGAAGCTGTTATATTTTAAAGCTTATATAGTAGAAGGCCTATTGAATCACTACTGTGAAAAAACACGTTTGCCATAGTATAGCCCATATTTTACACCACCGTCCACCTTTATAACAGATAATATCATACTCCAACATGCAAATAAGTTATATGTTCTAAGAGCGGGCATAAACAGTTAATTACGGGCCCGCTTTTTACTCTCTATAAACCAAGATTGGAGATAATTTGAAGCCATTAACAGGTTTCAAGCTCGCTACTGTAGAAAATTGCGAGCGCACGCTGAGTGACAGAGTAACACAGTAGTCGACGCGGACTGAAACTGGTCTAAAATCCTTTTTACGTGGGATGGGGTAATTGCTATAATATACAGAGTGTTTATTTGGCATATTTTCTTGTATCTTGATTTGCGGGTTTACTTTACAAGTATCCTAACTGAATCCGATTTAACTGATCGGATCGAACTTCCCAAGCAGCAAGCTGACGTCTTATTGACGTCTCTGTTTAGTCATTTTTGGTCACATTTGGTCAGCAAAGACGTCATAAGATGACGACAAAATGACGTTAAATTGACCTCCCTAAGTCACATACAAAGGCGTCCCGTTAATGACGTCTTTAAGATGACGAAAAATTGACGCATATACTTTTTTTAAAGCTTAAATGATATAATATTTCGCTTGAAAATAGAAATAGGAAAAAACTCTTTAATGCTTGCAATTTTCTTGCAAGCAAGTAATGCAAGGTCGCATCTCTCGGGACACTGTCCAACCTGGAGATGCAGATTTTTACACTAGCCGAAGATATTTCCTTCAAAGATAATTGAGATCAGCAACCGGAGACCGATCTCGAATTATTTTGGTCTCATCGGTACAGTGGAGGCGATAAAAGAGAAGATGTTGAATAAACGTAGTAGTTTATTGTCCATTACGCCATCTATCGGTAGAGTTTTTTTCTATTTTAATTTTGTAAAATTATTAGTCTTATTTTTCTGTCATATGATATTTCGGTTGGATATTGACACGAATCATATAATGTAACAAAATTTTTCTGGCGAGTTTTCTAAACATGACGTCATTAGATTTTTATGAGCTAGTATAGGGAAAAAATGACGTCGAAAAGACGTCACTTCAAAGACGTCAAAAACACGTCAATTAAATGACGTTAAAATGACGTTATAATTTTGGTTTTGATGACGTCCTATGACCAAAAATGACTTAAAAATGACGTCATAATGACTTGCTACTTGGGTTATAAACGTGTTATAATTGGTCAATTTCCAGGTTTTGCTTAAAATTGACCAATTAGAAACACGTTTTGATCCAATCGGTCGAATTGAATTTAGTTTAACGATGTACATCTACTCACAGGCATCCAAAAATTTTATTTTATTTTATACTTTAGTAGTTCCTGGGCCAGTAATGGAATGGACTTCATAATAAGAACCTTTTTAAAACCTTTTTGGGGGTTCTTTTTGACGAGTCTACCACGAATATTCATAACGCCACATATGGAGCAGCGCCTTAACCCAGCCTGTCAATGTCAAATGTTTCGGGTGTCGGACTGGGCTAACGTGTCACTTTTTTGTCGGAAATGTTTACCACAATGTTTTACATGCAATTTTTAAACGTTGTGCCGAAAATCATAATGGTAACAGTCACGTGACCCGCCTAGTCCGATACCCGAAACATGTGTTTGTGCCTTATGGTTTCATGACTATAACCCTTACCATTTTTGGCTAAATATTTAAAAATTGCATGTACAACATTGTGGTAAACTTTTCCGACAAAAAAGTGACGCGTTAGCCCAGTCCGACACCCAAAACATTTGACATTGACAGGCTGTGTATCTTTTTTGTCGGACAAGTTTACCTCAATGTTTTACAAGCAATTTTTTAACAATATGCCAAAAATCGTTAAAGGTTACAGTGACGTAACCTGCATGGTCCGAGGCATATGCCTAAATACCAGTGTACCAGAGTACCGTGAGTGTCGGGTTATTGGATGTGTTTAACCCATTGTTCCCCCTGTTCCGTCAACGTTGTCCAAGCACTAAAACATGCAGTTATGCATTTCACAGCACCTTTTAGACAACGCGGTAGTGCCACCACTGATCGTTATTTTTAAATAAGTTTAAAAAACTAAAAACACGCTTTTATATGCAACCGAACTAAAAATTAGAAAATAATTTTTCATTAAAAAAATATTGTCATTTCATAGTAAAAAGCGTAGGTGCATTTTACTATTTTTTCATAACTTTTCCATCATAGATATTTTGCAAATATAATAATTATAACATTTAATATATTTATCACCCCACGCTTTTTACTATGAAATGACAATATTTTTTTTAATGAAAAATTATTTTCTAATTTTTAGTTCGGTTGCATATAAAAGCGTGTTTTTTTAGTTTTTTTAAACTATTAATTATTTTTCATTTTTTAGTTTCTGCTACTCTTGACAAAATGGCGAAAAATTTTTTAATGAACAAGAGTGGCAAATTTTAAAATTTTTCCAACAGATTGCAACTCACTAAAAAATTTCTTCTTCATTAAGTAGCAAAGTTTGAAATTTTGCCAACAGATGGCAATCCAGGCAATGTTTGGACTGTTGCCAATATATTGCAACCCACTAAAAATTTCTTCTTCATTTAATAGCAAAGTTTGAAATGTTGCCAACAGATGGCAACCTAGGTGTTGTTTTTATAATATAATGGAATTTTTTTCCTGGCGATCCAAAAAAAGATAACGGGATACTGTTTGCAGATTATTGCATTGTCATGTTTCCTTAATACGTGTGCAAAGTTTCAAAGAAATCGAATAGCTGGAAGTTGGTTAAAATTAGGCTCAAAGATTCCGTTACATAGCCAGATAGTTACAACCCTAAAAAAGCGTGTTAATAGCATTTATTAGCTGTTATTGTTCAAAAATTGAACACCAATGGTGCAACTAACCCTATATTTTTATTGTTCATAAAAATTGAACACCAATGGTGCAACTAACCAAATTGTGTAAAAACTAAAAAATTTCTTCTTCATTTAATAGCAAAGTTTGAAATGTTGCCAACAGCTACTACCTAAATATGTCTCCCCGCTGGAAATCGAACCGGCGACCTCGAAGGGCTTCGAAGATCAATTTCAATTCAATTATAAAAGGTTTTTATTATTCTAATTTAGTATCTACATTGTCACTTGTTTACATATTTACATTATTTACAGTACAATTTATTGGATAATGGTGGGTCATATCCGCAAAATGGAGAACCAGGCTCTAGGATAAAGGACCCTCCGCCTGTGAGCTGGTGGTAGCTCTAGGGAAACTAAATGACTTGCAATGTACTGATAACTACTATTTCCGACTTGTTGTATAGGTTATTTAAAAATTAATTTTCCAGGAAAAATTTTAAGCAAAAACCTGGTTACGCTTGGAAGATCAAAACTCTGTCCACTGCTCCACGGGGAGACCGACATCCGAAATATGGGTTTGAGCATTATAAGTCAGTCCTCGCACTTCCGAGTCGCTACTGGAAAAAATAAAAAAAGGATATTTCCCATTTTTTTAAATGCAAAAAATTTCACAAAGTGAACTATATTTATGTTTAGTCTGTGATGGATCACCAGTTTATTTTTCTTAATACCCTAAAATAATAATAAAAAAAACATATCAGAAATTTGATATTTTAACCTACGTTAAAATATAAGAACAATAAAAATAGCTTTGTTCGCGGGTTCGATTCTGAACCGCTTCTGGGACTATTCGCATGCGCAGTGAAAAAGCAGCGTTCGCGGTTAGTAAAATGCTGAATTTTTAGTAACAGTTCTGTGTTCGCGGGTTACAATGGAATCAGTTCGTTACCGGTTCGTAACCTGATTAGCAGTCCTGGGATTTTTGTTGGAACTAAAAGTTCAGTTCGGAATTTAATGCGCATTGTCAACATGGTGAGCTGTTTTCTGTTTTTGTGGTACAGAAATAAACCGTTGTATTACAGTTTGTTTGTTTTTGCCACTTTTTATGCGGGTTAATATACCTGTTGAATATTTTGTTTTATATTTTTGTGATTCTGAGCGTATATAAACAAAGGATTTTTAATTGTATTCCGTATGTATGCAATAAAATAAATAAAGATTTAATTAAAAAATATAGACATATATTACAAGATTTTACCATTTCTTGTTGTTTCAATTTTATCTTTAGTTAAATACACATAGGCTAATTATGTTAAAAACGAGAGGAGGCAGGGAATCCCTCGTCTTCCGCGGAGAGCACTCAAGTGGCATTCGACAGTATAACAATTTACCTTTTTGTTTAATTTTTTTTGTATAGTATCCAATTTAACCATGAAAAATCCTAACCAAAAGGCTAGGTTAGAATACATCCTCAGCTGTATAGAAAATCGTTCGCGGTAAATAAAAATTCCGAACTAATAAATAACTAGACATGCGCTTTAAAACAATTCTAAACCAGTTCGGTTCTGGTTCAGAGTCGGTTCATTACTAGACCCGCGAACAAAGCTAATGATACATGTATTTTAAGGTAGTAAAATAACTTCGATTTAAGCGTAACAGTTGTCAAATTAGAACTGAAATCCAGTAGCGGTATATTGAGGTTGTACCCAAAGGGTACGATTAAGAAAATTACGGAAACACATAAATATAAACACAGCATAAATATGGCTTGTTGGGACACGTGGAACGGTACTTTTTCAAAATTGACAGAAAATTAGGCCCTTGGGCCCTAAAGGCGTCTCTTTTCATTTAAATTCAAAAACCTAAAAGCAGTTTTGGATTTGCTTAGAGCGTTGTTGTTTGATATACTTTGTCATTTTAAAACAAAACTAAGTAAACATTATTTTTTAATATTATCTGTGCTACCTCCACTACTTTTAATGTTTTATTGAAATTTGGTACACAGCCACTTTGAATAGAAGGTTTTTTTTTTCATTTTATTTTAGTTGTAATTTTAATAATACTGTTAATGGCACTTCTGGTTAAATTTGAACAATATCTTTAAGTTCACGCATTTTAGTTCAGAGAGTCACTTTTCTGCACTACTTTGGAAAGGAATTAAAAATATCAAACCCTATATTACCGAGTCCCAATAAAAGATTTTCATAAACTTCATGTTTTAAAGAAAATTTGCTTTGGCCAAACCAACTTAAGAGGTGGAAGAAACACATTCCGCCACACACCAATCTTTCCACAACAAAAAAACTCCTTTAATCCACTATTAACCTGCAAAATGGCACAAATTTTCATGGATAACCTACATTTAGATCTGCAATGGCAAAAAACATTTTTCGGATTTTTACGACCTCGCGCAGTGGGTGGAGGAACATGCGCACTTAAAAGCCGTGGCAAAATACAAACACTGGCACCCCGTACCCTTCGTCCGCGGTTTGACCGTAACGCTCATTAGCTACCGTACTTCAAACAGAAAACCAGGACCCGCCAACAAATTTTTTCCTATAATGCGGATAGTTTGTTTGGAGCCGGGTGCGTTTACCCTCAACTGGCTTGCGTACAAACCGGTTTTTTCGCCCATGAAAGGTAACTTTTGTGACGCGCAGGATATAACATTGGCCATCCATCGAGATCAGTGCAAATTTTACATTTACCAACAATAATAAAAAGTACAAGTAGGGTATTAGGTAGCATTATGTTAAAAAAATAATAATAATAAAAATGAAATTTTGTTTTTATGTTTTCCTAACATGTGCCCAAAGTGCCTTTTCCGCACTAAACAGTTTAACTTAACTGCGGTACGCATCGTTCGGTCAACTGCAGTCGCGTGCGAAAAACTGGAACTTTCAGCACTAGTTAGGAAATATACTATAAAAGTTGTGGTTGCAAAAATATAATTTAATACTTATAACAAAAAACTTTTAAAATATCATATAAAAACTACGAGAAAAATAGGTGGTTACAATATCCTGTGTCACATGGTTTATTCTTTATAATTCTGCCGGTAATTATGCCGCTGCTGTTTTTATGATTTTTAAAAATATTGTGGCTTACATGTTATCATCTATTTGTTCTTAGTCATAATATAATGGCGCTGTTATAAAATATTTTTTCTTGTAAAAAAACAAAAATTTGAATTTTTGAAAGTTTTTCACTTTTAATCTGAACATTTGGCAACATCGGCAACTTTACGCATCCGAGTTCTATATGTAGAGGATTTTTTTTAAATAAAATTCAACGTGCCCGAAATCACGGTCAGGTTAGTTCTTGTTAGTCAAGTCTCTTTTTTTTTTTTAGTTGGCTTTTTTAAGGATGTTGCCAAATGCTCTTCATATTTGACTTGCCATAAATGACGTTTCTTTAACCTTGCTTGCTAGTTTGAGGTTATAAAACATAAATTTCAATTTTCTTCTAAATTTTTCCATTTTTTAACAAAAATATTCATAAAAAAATGTATTTTTACCTAATTTTGGATGTGATTTTAATGATTATTAACTCATTTTACTTATTTTACCCCGCCCAGCACCCCTATTCACATTCCGGTCCCGGAAGTTTGTTAAGTTATAATGAATTAAAAACTGGATATGTTGGATCAGCGCCACTGGTGTTTTATTAAGAAAAGGGTCCAAAATCAGTGAGTATGATTAATTTTAAAAAATTATAAAAACGGCAGAAAACCCTATTCGGCACTTTTACCATTCTGCCAAAAATGCTAAGTAAATAACATATGTATTATAGAAAATTAAGCATATTATTAATGATAGGCCAGTGTGGCACAATCAACGACGTTATCGTGATAGACCGTACAACAACGCGTGACTAAAAGATGTCCCCGGGCTGAAATCCAAAATGTTCCCAGAGGAAAGTGATCTCAGATCAAAATCCACCACTTGGCCGGCTTAATCATGTATGTGAATGGAATTTTCTGACCGTCACTCACATTTTCCCACAATATATCTATACAAGAACATTATTTTGGCAATAATGACAACCTTAACAAAAATTTAGAAAAATAATAAGTTATACAGGGTGTCCGGAATGGTAGGGTCATAAATGATAGGGGTGAAAGAGTAAGCCAAAATAATGTTAGTACTTAAGTTGGTTAAAAATACTCATTTCCATTTTAAGTTTAAAACTGTTATCATAGTACCAATGATATGTGGGCAACAAAATAACCTTATACTAATGCTTTTCTCCATAGGTAAATGGCTGTTAAGTAAGTAGGGATTATACAGGGTGAGACATTTTTTTTTATTTTTTTAAACATTTTTGACATAGGTGACAAATTTAACAATTTGCTTTGACTGTGTAATTCCCTCTTCTTTTTCTACAAGAAAGGTATACCTGTATATCGATTTAAATCCATTCAAAAAACAATTTTTTTGAGAAAATTAATAAAATGTGGTAAAATTATTAAAAATGATGTTTGTGAGCTTTTTAAGCCTTATAATACAGATAAAAACTGTGTTTTTTTACATTTCCCATATATTATTTTTTCAACACTCATTTGAAAACAATCATAGAATAAACTGGGATGCTTCGTGTATTTTAGCAAAGGAAACTTGTTCTAAAAACGCAAAATCAAAAAAGTGCGTATATATTATTAAATAAAGATAATTGTGTAGCATCAATTTCAGTTAATTTAAATAACACTTAGTTGCCTTTGTATGATACCGAAGTATCTTCAGGAAAATTAAAAATCAACTAACTCATCATCTTTTTTGTCTTACAAATAATAAATACACCAGTTACTTATGTCACTCATGACACAAATGTCAAAGTATTTTCAGTTTGCAATACTAAAAAGTCTAAAATTTTAATCATTATTAATTTAAATATTAGTTAATTTTTTATTTTATCTTTTAACTTAATTTTAACTTGACAACGGTGGCAGACTTGCAACCGAAACGTCGTTTTTAATTAATTTTTTTTGAGTTTTTTGGAGGGTTTTTCTGTATTTTGTTTCAGGCGACCGGCCAGTTCATAGAGGTCAATACGGCTGAACAGGGTTAGCTCATATGAATCATAATTATATACCTCAAAATAGAATTATAATAAAATTTAAGATAATAACAGAATAATTCACTTCAGAGTAAAAAGCGTGTGGTGCATTTTACTATTTTTTCATAACTTTTCCCTCATAGATATTTACAAATGAAATAATTATAACATTTAATATATTAAGCACCCCACGCTTTTATTCTGAAGTGAATTATTCTGTTATTATCTTAAATTGTATTATAATTCTATTTTGAGGTATATAATTATGATTCATTGTTTGACCTTTTATTACTGTAATACAAACTCTTTGTAATGAAAAATTATTTTCTAATTTTTAGTTCGGTTGCATATAAAAGCGTGTTTTTTTAGTTTTTTTAAACTATTATTTATTAGTTTGTATCTCGGCTAAAACAGATCTTTAGAAAACAAAGCAATAAAAAAAATAGGCATAATCTTTTAACAACCTAAATAAACAAAAAACAGTACACAGTCAGGGTTCCCAGTAATTTTATATAAAGCTACAAAACGTAAGTTCTTGGTTATTTAGACTCAAACCGCAATCACAACAAAACCGATTTTATCCATTTTTATTTTATTATTAAAGTTTAGAAACGGGGTACTGATTGTGCGAGTCAGTTTTGTTCTTCATCGATCAATTAATTTCTTGATTGTCTCAAATATTACATATAAAATTTTATTTATTTTTTTCGACTTTTAACAATTATGTGTTTTTAATATAATAAGTAATTTTAATTATTGTTTAAACATTTTTATTCACAAAAAACACTAAACCATTCCGATTTAGCTGTAAAATTTGCTTTCGGATAATACTATAAAAAGCTTAAACATTCCTTTACCAGCAATTGGTTACATTGCTGCAAATGAAAAATTTAGTTAAGAAATATAAGTAAATAAAATAATGAGAGAGACTATCGATAATCTTTATCGATTAAGATGTCATATAAATTGTTGAATATTACGGTCTATAAAATCACTGATCTGGATGGATTGCCAATGTTATTACCTGCGCGAAACAAAAGTTACTCTTTATGGGTGAAAAAATGTGTTTATGCGCATGGGTACCACTCGTCCCCGAGGTTTGACGCGCGGGCGATAAACAGACTATCCGCATTATCGGAAAGAATTTATCAACGAGTTGTCTGGGTTTCCCGTTCGAAGCATGTTCGAAGTACAGTATCCAAAGACTGTGTACGGAGAGCACGGTGTGCCAGTATGGTATTCTGCCATGGCTTTTAAGTTCTCATGTTCGTAGATCCCCCGATTTCTTTAATGCTTAGGGTCATTAAAATCCGAACAATGCTTCTAGCCACTGCGGATCTAAATGTGGGGTTATCTATTTATTTCTTTTATCTTTTTGACATCCCACGAAGGTCTATGCCTAAATACCAGAGTACCGTGGATGTCGGGTTATTAGATCTTTAACCCATCGTTCCCCCTGTCCCGTCAACGTTGTCCAGGCACTGAAACATGCAGTTGCATTTCACAGCACCTTTTAGACAACGCGGTAGTGCTACCACGGTCGTTATTTTTAAATAACTACTACCTAAATATGTCTCCCCGCTGGGAATCGAACCGGCGACCTCTGGCTTCGAAGATTAAAGCTCTGTCCACTAGGCCACGGGGAGACAATCTATAGTAAAAACAGAGACTTTATGCACGTGTTATACACTATATATTTTTTCTATAACCTTATAAAATTTATAATTTTATTTCTGACTGCAATTTATTATTATTATTAAATTTCGATAAAATGTCAAATGTCAAATTGACACATAAGCTAAAAGAGATAATCGCGGAATTTATGGTAACTTGATCCTTTGGTTAAGTTGACGTAGTGTTTACTGTTACATTGTATAAAAATTATATTAAAATAAATTTAAGTAGGCATTGACATCAAATAATAATTCAAGTTGTAAAAAGGCGTCGAATTGTAAAAAAGTTACATTTTTTAACACCTTACGTAGTGTAGAAAAATGAAGTATTTTATCTTTACGATAACAATTAAAAAACAGCATTTTTTAAAGGTCTTATAAAAATAAAAATTAGGAACTTTTTATTTTATACATGCTAGAAAACTTTGCCGGGTCACAAGCAGAGGTAAAGTGTGAACCTTCTTCTTCGGATGCATATCCATTAATGGATGCGAACACATGTTCCATTTCCTCTTTCCTCCGTGCGGTGTGTATTAGTGTTTGTATATCACGCAGTCCTGTCCATTGCCTAATGTTTCGCAGTCAAGACAATTTCTTCCTTCCTATGCCTCTTCTGCCCTCAATCTTGCTCTCGATCATCAGTTGCAAAAACTGGTATTTCTCATTCCGCATGATATGTCCCAGATAAGCCGTTTTTCTCTTCTTGATTGTTTCGAATAATTCGCGTTCTCTGTTTACAAGTCTAAGAACTTCCTCATTTGTTATTCTCGCAGTCCACGGTATTTTAAGGATCCTACGATATAGCCACATCTCGAAAGCTTCTAATTTATTGATAGCACTCGACTTCAGGGTCCAACCTTCCACACCATAAAGAAGCACCGACCAAACGTAGCATTTTACGAATCTTAGTCTCCAATCGAGGTCAAAGTCAGAACAGGTAAGCACACTCCTAAGCTTCAGGAATGCCTGTCGAGCCTGTTCAATGCAGCACTTTATTTCTTTGTCTGATGTCCAGTCCTCAGAAAGCCATGTACCCAGGTACTTGAATTTGTCCACCCTCTCTATGAGCATTGCATTGAATGTTATATTGGAGTTTACAAACGTATTCAAATCTCTGGAGATGATCATGAATTTTGTTTTTCTGGTATTGATGTTCAGGCCCATAGATGTACTGTGTTCTCCAACGATATTTACCAGCTGTTGTAGATCGTCTATATTGTCGGCGATCAGAACCGCATCATCAGCATAGCGAATGTTATTAATCCATACTCCGTTAACCTTAATGCCCATTTCCACGTTTTCCAAAGCTTCCTGGAAAATCGCCTCCGAATAAAGGTTGAACAAGAGTGGCGACAAAACGCACCCCTGTCGTACTCCTCTCGTAATTTGAATGGTGTTGGACTGATCATTGTCCAGCTTTACTTGTGCAGTTTGGTCCCAGTATAGATTAAGTCTGAACCACCTATAATTAATTCTAAAAGCAATGCCGCCAAGTGCACAAAAAATGATAAAGTAAACAAACCTTTTCGAAGGCACATAGCCTTTGACAGAGCCTGCTAAAACGCGTATCACGTACTTAGAAAACATCATCTTATTTCGTCTCTGTCCTGCTCTAAAAAGCTGATCCGTGACGTAAAGAATTATAAACTCGTCGGGTGTATTATTTATTGATGCAATAAATCTTTGTTCACAAAAGGGTTTGTTTACATTAGATACTTTGCGGTAACCCTTTCAGAATGAATAAAATCTGGTCCCAACTATACAAATTATCTTCATACCATATTAGTCTGTGGGAAGGATTTTCATGCTAAAAAGTGTAATCGATAAACAACGAAATATCGATAAAACCACAAGTTTAGTATATATTAATTACCAGGCTTACAATAATGGTGTCGAAAATGGGTTTACACAATGCCCTATTCAAAATCCAATTTCTAAAGTTATTAGTACTACAAAAACATTTTTGCTTATTAACGTCGATTAGTACCTTGGTGCTAACTGTAGAGGTATTTTCCCATAAAAATCGTTCTTGTTACAGTAAGTAGTAACAGTTAAAAGTATTTAAAAGGCTGTTAAAAATTAAACAATGTCCTGAGAATCTTGAAATTAAAAAATGCACGTTGAAAAATGTTTGTTTTTTTTTTTTTTAATTTCTAATGCTGAGCCACTTTTTACTATACTGTGAATGTTTTGATGGAGCTTAAGGCATTTTTACGCTCTTTTAAATTGCTTTGGTTTTTTTGTATAACTTGAGCTGCTTCGCAGGTAGGAGTTGTCAAAGTAAAATTTTGGGATAAATTTTTTTCCCAGTTTTTTAGCAAACTACCAAAAATAAGGAGAAAAAAGGGTTTGCTCATAAAAGTTGTTCTCCGAGCAATATTTGATAAATTTACAGCTATTTTCACGGCTTCCAGCCTTAAAAATTAATAACCTATGTACATGGTTTTCATTTATACCGCTGGGGGCTTGTGATGGCCAATTTGGTGGACACATCACTGATATCGATGGATTGCCAATGGTATTATCTGCGCGAAACAAAAGTTACATTTCATGGGCGAAAAAACCGGTTTATGCGTAAACAAGTTGAGGGTAAACGCACCTGGCGCCAAACAGACTATCCGTATTATCGGAAAGAATTTGTCGACAGCGTCCTGGTTTTCTGTTCGAACTACAGTAGCTAATGAGCGTCATAGTCAGACCGCGGACGGAGGGTATGGGGTGCCGGTGTTTGTATTGTGCCACGGCTTTACAGTGTGCATGTTCGTCCACCCATTCATTTGTTTACTGCGCGAGGTCGTAAAAATCCGAAAAATGCTTCTTGCCACTGCGGATCTAAATGTAGGTTATCTTTGAGACACACCAGCACCATTGTTAAATATACTAATAATTTTTTTAATTGTTGAATATTACAGTCTATAAAATCACTTTAACCCGTTATTTATTTTACTATTTAACATGTTATCACTAAGAATGGATAAATTATTTATAATAACAGGTCCGATATGATGCGGGTGTGTCCATCAAAATGGCCATCACCAGTCACCACTGATTTATATTTTGCCACCCACTTTAAACGATAACCAAAAAGGATAGAAAAAAACCGCCTTGCATAAAAGTTTCATAGTTTTTCATTTTCCAAAAAAAAAGGAAAAATGAACATCAAAAACTTAAGAAAAAGAAGAGTGAAACTTTTTTAAAAAGGAGATATATATATCTATATATATATCTTCGGGAATATGGCCATTTAAATCTGGATATAATTTACATTACATCTAGTCTCAGCTTTGTGCCGTAGGGTAGCACTATGGGATAAAAATCCATTATTTTGACCAAAAAGCAACTTTGAAATTTTAATGGCTCATGCTATGTATTTGAAAGCAGATACTCCAAACTACATGTAAACAAAATTATAAAAGGATTTGACGACTTCAATTAGGTTAATAAGAAACTTGAAAAGGTATTTTAAAAATCAATGAAAATGATACAACTAAAAATAATTAAGTATTAAATAAAAAGTGTTTTAGCTTTGTCGCAAAATTTGCAATATATTTATATTATTCTTACCCATGTAAACATAAATATGATAACATTTAATCTACTAAGTTTATTATTAGCCTAGTATACTAACAAAAAAGTAAAAGAATTAAAATAATAATAAAAGCCATTGTTGTGTTTCCGATGCAAAGTCTGAAGTCTCGCTACTTTTGTCAAATATTTTTTACCATTTTCTTTATCAGTTTTTGTACTAACAATTGCCTTGCTACTTTTTGCTACTTCTGAAGTGTAAGGACAGATACAAGTTTTTTTTATAATTTACAAGGTTTTCCATTTAAAAATTGATATTTTTTGTCCAACACTGTATATTTTAAAAGATAAAAGCATTCTGATGAAAGATATGGATTCTACAGAATCTACACAACAAAACAGTGTTTTTATTTATTTTATACGTTAAAAAAATAAAGAAAGTTGGGAAGATGTAACTTTATTACGCTTCTAAGAATAATTAAAAATTATTCTTTAGATTTGGATGGTCATATTTCCGAAACTAATTGAGATAGACATATCAAATGTGGTATTTTTTAAAGCTTTTTAAAATATCTTTTTGGTTGTGATATAATATACAGAGTGTTTCATTTAAAAAAATCATACTTATTGTCGTACCCTGTATATCATATGAGATAATAATCATCCGATTACTGATTAGAAAACTACCGAATTAACCAAACATGCTGATATTTTAGTTTATTTTGTACAATAAAAAATAATGATGTTAAGGGGGTGAAAATTTATAATTATATGTAGGAAGTTTTCGTTCCCCAAAAACCATCTGTAATATAGCATTATATTTTTTTAAATATTTTTTCAGTAAAGAGCACCTCATTTTAAGTTAGATTTAAATGTTTAAGAATTTTGGCCAAAAAAATTAATTTATGTTTTACCCATCTATTATTGATCTGTAATACCTTAGAAACGGAATATGTCATGGTAGCAATAATACCTGCTATCACACCTAGCATCCAATCCAATTTTATTTCTCTCGCAATAAAGATAAAGTTTATACAAACATATGTATTAAAATAAAATCAATAACTTACCAGTTCCTGAAAATATGCCATTAAAACGGTTTCGATTATTTGAAGAATTGCGTTCGCATCTTTCCAAATACCAAATATGCCATACTCCCGATATACTGTTGCCTTGATTTAACTGGCAAAAGATTTTCGGTCGCTTTTATGGCCTTTTCTCTTATATTTTGTGGAATTTCTTCCATTTTGAGCAAATCGTTAAATAAAAAATGCCAACTGACTAACTGATAGAAACATCAAAGTCAAACTTAACACCAGTCATTATCTACTTACGTATACAGGTACAGGTGCAACTTATTTTCTATATTGCGAATAAATAATGTAATTAGTCATTAAAAACTCTTTTTGGGTAAAACATAAAGCATTGTATGCACCACGGGCTTTACTGGACTATAATGCCCATCAGGTCGAAATCTAGCCCTCGGGCTATTTCGACCTTCAGGGCATTATAGTCCTAGTAACGCCCTTGATACATAAATAGCTATTTTATCCCATAGTGGGTAGGTATAATAGAAATTATACCTACTATTTTTCAGATTTAAATGGTCATATTTCAATAACTATTAAAGAGAGATATATTAAATGTGGTATTTTTGTAAAGCTTTTTAAAAGATGTTTTTATTGGTGACATATTATACAGGGTTCTCCATTAAAAATAGGTTTACCCCTTTCATTTTTCTTAATTTTTTGATGTTCATTTGTTTCATTTTTTATGCTCAAAGATAATACATGAAAAAGTATGAAACTTTTATACAGGGCATTTTTTCTATCCTTTTTGGTTATGGTTAAAAGTGGGTGGCAAAATATAAATGAAAATCCCATAACTAATTATGCTAATTTAATTAACTTTTTTGTTATTTACTTACATATTTCCTTAGAATAACAGTTTTTTAGAACCAGTTTATTACCCAAAAAACACAAAATCAATTTCAAAGAGCGTGAAACATGCCGTAAGGTCCATCAAAACGATTCACAATAAATATTAAAATTTGAAAGAAAAATATTTGTGCATTTTACTTGGAAAACATAAAATTAAAATTGTAGGAGCTTAAAAATTATTATTAAGAGCTGAAACTTGGTAGGATTTTTTTCTACATTTAGATTGGAATTTTGCTTCAGCACCGCGAAAAAAACTTTTTCCAAAAATAAATCACTCTATTTAATAATTCACCTCCCAGCTAACCTAATCTAATCTAACTGCTAAAATCATTACCAAAATTGCAATTAACTTAGCGCCCGTCGTCGTATTTTTCATGCATAAAAGAAAGCAGCATTGTTGAAAAACAGACAAGTGCAAAATTAATTTGTCTTAACACTTTTTTGCGAAACCCACATAACCAGTAGAGTTCAACTAAGAAAAAGCCAGAGGCGCCATACAAATAAAGACAGCAAACAACTATTTCTTTTTAATAGAGTCGTTTAAATAATGTGCAAACAACAAAAAGGGAAATAATTTGAAAGTATGACAGAACTGATGACAGCATGTCTTTTTCGTAGCTAAATCGTAGTTAACAGAGTGGCTTTCCAGTGACGCAAATAGAGCGCTCCCGAGTAGCTCAGGAGCATTTCGTTCTACTTTATGGCGTTCCAGTGACGGAAAGTGTTATGCACCTGAGCTACTCCGTTTTTCTTTCCCCTTGCCCCTCATGCACCAACCCCTTTTTGGTTTTTGTGCTTCAAACGTGTTTTTTATGATTAAGGATGGATTTTTAAAATTATTTATTTAAAATGGAATTAGATATTAAAAAGATATTATTATTATAAAGCCATGAAAGGTTAAAAACAACGAAATTTTAAAATTTCTTAAAGTATCTTTCTTTCCTTGTCTAAGGATGCGTTCCAGTGACTAACTTTTTAGAGCAGTTCAAGAGCTTTAAGCCCTGGAGCGTGACGCACAAAAATTTTCGTCACTGGAAAGACCCTCAGGACTGTTTTACTTTCACTGAATCATTCTGCACACACTAAATGTAAAAATATTTACCAAACGGTCACGAACGTTACGTCTAGACATTACCCAGTGTAAATGAGACCTTAGTATGCAAAAACCCACCTTAAACAAACAAAGGTGTTGTTCTCATTCAAAATGGTACCTAATAATAAGGCAGGTAAGTGGCTTAAACAAACCTCGAGTCCTGTCGCATAAATCAGAGTATTATTATTTTGTTATGTCTCTTGTGCGGAGGTTAATGTCTCGTGGCAAACCCAGACAAACTTATTCTGATTACAAGTCACTGGTTGAAAATAGCCATGCTTGAATATTAAAGTTAATAAGCTAGAATCTGTAAAAGAGGCCTTAAGTGCTATTTATTCTAACGATCTTAAAGTAAACAACTTTGATAGTTACCATTTATCCAATCTTCTATTAAATATTTAATAGCTACTGGTATTTAATAAGAAAGGTGAAGTTAAAATAGATTAATAAATACAACGCCGAAAAATGTGATTTGAAGATTTGTATTAGCTCCCATTTCAGCATATTCGCGTAAAAAATATTGTGACGTATAATTTTGAAATACATAGGGGCTCTTAACGTCACTGGGACTAATGTAACATATGGAACTATCTTCTTGGGACCATGAGACCAGTGAACAAAAAATTATCTTTTTCTTTTACTATAAGACTACAGGAACTATTTGACTAACTAAATTTAGTACGGGCATACCCCCCACTAGGGGTAGCCCGTACGCATATTTGTAAACAGCACCCAGGATCGCGAATCGGGTCTGACGCGAACGCTGCCGCAACCCCTCCCGTAAACAGCATACGATATCGCAAATCCGTCTAGTAAATAGCATCCGTGATTGCAAATTTTAACGCTCTCGTAAACGGCGGACGATATCGCGAAATTTGTTGATGGTCTGCTCGTAATCAGCATTCAGGATCGCCAAATTTGCAAGTAGTGCAGTTATCTTTGCTCCATAGTAGATTAAAGTTGTCGTGTCGTTGTTTTCAATAATATAATTTTACAAAAAAAATGAATTTGCCCCCAAACTACAAGTATAAGTTAATAGATGAAGATGGAAAAAGTATTAGAACACCTTTCACTAAAAAGGAAGAAATTGAAGTAAGTTATTAACAAGTTATATTATTTTAGACACACAAAATAGGGTTATGTTCACACAAATATTAGGATGGGGATCATAGTAAATAGATACAGGGTGTCTCACGGTCGATACCTTAGAAGTATAATATGGAATCGATCGGAAAATTTGGCTGATACCATAATCAAGTATCTATCCAACGAAACTTGGCCCCTCATAATTTACAAGAATGCGTTAAAGACAATAAGCCCTTAGGTGCAAGAAAAATTGAAAAATAAAATAATTTTTTATTATTTTTATGTTATTAAGCATGTAGTTCTAGTTTTTAAAATTATAAGTATAATTTCTGTAAAAAAGTTTCAGCCCGCAATCATGTGATGTGGTCAGTTTTACAGTAAACTTTAAAAATATATTTTTCTGTAGTTTTGATCAATTTTTTTAGTTTTGGTTAACCTATGATTTCTTTGTTCGTATCACCACAAATTGTTTACGAGTTATTTATTTAATACCTATAAAATCTAAAGTTATAATGATGCAATACGTTAAACATGTTCCTTTGTGCCATTAAAAAGTTATTTATTTATATTTTTCTTTTTCCCTTAAGTATAAACTATTTATTACCTAGAATACATTTGTTAATTAAATTTATAATAAAAATGCCAAAATCTATCGAAGTTGTTTACTTATAATACATACTTTCGAATTTGCAATTACGGATGCTATTTACTAGACGGATTTGCGATATCGTATGCTGTTTACGGAAGAGGACACGGCAGCGTTCGGGCTAGAACCGAATCGCGATCATGGACGTCGTTAACAAATATGCAGCCCGTACGGGGGCTTAACTAAAATTTTAACTTTTTCTTGACTTCACGTCTATTGTCTACTACCCTTATTTCTTCAACTAACTTTTCTACTATCTTCTTTTCAAAATTGTGTTCTCTTTAAATAAGAAATTTGTCAGTGTTTGTTTTTCCGTTCTACGCGACCCACCTTGTTTAATGTTTTTATTATTAAAAGAGTAGGGTAGGGCGGGGCTAGTTGAGCAATTTTTCACTTGATCGGTTATGGCTCCTCAAAAATAAGTCTTAATGGCTTATACTGATGGATTAGCAATTTATTCCTTATTAATAGTGTCCATAGTAGTTTTTTTCTAATAAGTCGAATTTAGGAGCTACATCTATTTTAATGTAGATAGTCAAGTAAGCCCAACGTACCCCATAGGTGGGGTAAGTTGAGCAAGGGTATGGGGCTAGTGGAGCACTTAGAAAGTATAGTCAAATCATGGCTTGAATGTTAGATACGTTTACAATAAAAATACATTTTGACAATTTGCTTTTTATATTTATAATCTTATAGTGACAAAACAACAAATCTTATTAATAAAACAGCAACGTACCTAGCTTAGCTTAACTATTGGATTTAATATCTATCAATTCATCTTCGTTTTTTAAACTTTTTAAGCAGTTTTATTTTGCTTCTCTTGTAATGCCTTCTGTATCTGTTAAAATTGCAGCTTCTCTTGGACCAGCCTTTGGTTATGGTCGAACTATTTCAGAGAAAATTTATAAGTTAGATAGGTCAGCTCGTTTTCTTTGTTGCTTGTATAAAGTTCGGGTTACAGCCTCTTTTAAATCTTGAGAAGACTTTCGTGTTTTACTGTTATAAGTCCGTATCCTAAAAAATAAAAAATATTTAACATTTTTTACTTAAAACCGTGGGGTTAGTTGGGCAAGTGTAGCTCAACCGCACTTTCATAAATGCCCTTCCTTCCGCGTGCAACCGAAAAACAATACAATTGGTAGGCCATCGACGCACAGTTTTTTTAACTGTTTGACACTTCACGAAGGCTTTATGCCTAAGTACCAGAGTACCGTGGGTGTCGGGTTATTTGATGTTTAACCCTCTTTTTCACTATGCTGTTTCGTCAACGTTATCCAAGCACTGAAACATGCAATTTTTGCATTTCACAGCACCTTTAAGACAACGCGGTAGTGCCACAACGGACGTTATTTTCTAAATAACTACTACCTGGGGTAGGCAGAATACTACACAGTTGTTTTCCAATGCCAATGTCCGGTTCCGAAATTCGAACCCGGATCGCTGCGATGAGAAGCTGGTACGTTACCGCTCGCCAGTGTATAATTTTGGCAATCTGACTGGAACTAATTTGTTAACTAAAATTAAAAAATATTTTTGTGGATGTAATATTTTGCAAGCATACATTACCTTAAAACCACTGCACCAAGACTTAAAATTTTAACCACTATTTCTTTACATTGTATTAAAGGTAACGCTAGGAAGTTTTTTTTTAATTTGTCAATATTTATAATTTTTATAAAAATAAATAGGCCTAGTTCTTTCAACAAGTTAAAATTTAAATTTTTAAAAGCCCTTTCAGAATTTTCTGGATAAAACGATTACCTAACGTATGAATTTAATTTTTGATTTCATATGGTTCAGCACCGAGATATAATGGCCCAAAGTCGGTCTATATAGGGTCGGGACATTCGGCCATATTGCTTTGACGTGCTATGACGTCACATCTCCCATTTTTCGGCCATGTTGTTCAGTGCCGGGGATATACAGTTTATTGTATTAGTAGAACAACCGTTAACACAACAGTTTTTAATTATTAGTTGTAAATTCTTTTACTTTAAATAGAAAACATTTGGAATTACATCTTTCAACAAATACCACTTCCAAAACAATGCAAAATGAAATGCGCAAATTCTAGACGCCACTGAATTGATCATCAGCTTTGATTTTACCCAGTTTTGCCAACTTTTCTCCGTGAAGTGCCATTCCTTGCGTCACCGACCTCGAACCGCCTAAAAGTTGAGGATGTGTCGCAACCTTATAAATATAAACTAACCTTGATAATGGCCAACAAAATTCACCTTTTTCGAGACGCTTTCGAAGAATTGCTGCCATTTTTTTTTGATTTGTAATCAAAAATTATACAAAATATTTTTCTAATGTTGTTTAAGGCTCTCCGCATATGGGTCGGTAAAACAGCAACGAGGACGCGATTTTTACAGGCTCCGACTGCTCGTAGGTATATTAGCGTATCCGTTCTCTTCTGCGCCCTTTAATAAACAAATGCGATACAGAACTGTTTCGTATTTTGTTTACAGAGTGTGATTTATATGATTGTGTCTGGTTTTTACATCGGAAAATTATTGCTATGTCAAGAAATTTTGGACCAAGGATTCGTTTAATATTAGATTTGTGAAGTAGGTTGAAAAACGTCATGTAATTAATAAATATACTTTAAAAAATATTTGCAAAAATATTACACAGAAAGAGCTTGGAATGAATTAGCAAAAGAATCTGTCAGGTAAGAAAATATTTTAATTTTTGTCTGTAAAATAATGTTCGGTAGGATTCAGGCTTTTGCGTACTACTTGTCTTAGAGGGCTATTATAGCAATCTCTGACCCGGTGGGATAATTCAGAGGGGTAGCTTTTTCCCCGTCGCTCTCCGATCGACATATAATTTCATTGGCTGAGAATATAGTAAAAATTGACCATTAAACGTATGCTCCTCTCTGTACGGTTGTCGCCACTTCAAACACGAATATATGCGTACATATTGTCGAAAGCTCGTCGAACCTCGATCTTGTCGCTGTTTTACCGACCCATGTCGGGATGTGCCCTAATGTCACAAATTATCAGAATTCCCAGATGCGAAAGTGCGGCGAAATACGCTTACTTGTTTCTATGACCTTGAGAAAGAATAAATGGAAAATATGCACCAATGCATGGATCGTAATATTTTTAATTCATAAAAGGTTAAACCGCACCAAGGCGCTAAGGAGAGATAGAATTTTATAGTAATTAAATATGCAGCTTTTTTTATGTGGGAAAAACGGGACACTAATTGAAAATATAAATATTTCTTTATTAAAAAATATTACAATTTAAAAAATTTACCTATGTTGTAATAAAATGTCTATACCTGATTGCAACTAATGAGGGTTAAGAATGTTTAACAAAAAAAAAACGTTGTCTAAAAACTGCTTATTAAATTAATTAAAGGTATTCCGTTTTACTAGCTTAATTGTTTATTAAACAGTTTTGTGTAACTGGGGATTAAAACAGAATAATTAAAATCAGAGTAACAAAAGATTCTAAAGAAACCCCGACACAATATTTTAAAGCAATGCAGATGTTGCCATAGTAATAGGAGTATGGTATTTTATTAAATACTGAGAAAACACCTAATTTTTTTATTTAAAATATAGCCTTTCAAATGGCAGTGCAGCTATAAATAACAAAATTTTTTTCCGTTCTTTAGGCACATACTGATTAATATCAATAACTTTATAAACAAGTATTTTGTAAAAACTTTGTATTAATGTTAAATAGTTAAAAAAATACTTTTTAAGATTTATTTAATATTTACCTGATAGAATAGTATTTTTTTTTGGAAGGTTCTCAGAATTGTCTGTATTTCTTGATGAAAATGGCTTGAAAAATATTGTCGGCACGGTAGTGTTAAATAGACGTTTTATTGCGGATGACGAGATAGAAATAAATTTATTTTTAAAATGATCTCCGCACAATTTATAATTCATCAGATTTTTTCCAAAAAATCCTCCCTTCCGGCAGACTTAAGCCAGACCTTTGCGCTAAAAGATATATTATTATTATAGAAAAACCATCCAAATAATTATCCACATATTTTTTTTAAATAGAACTTACTACATCAAGAAAATACTTTTAATGCATTTTTATATTAAAAAGTATTATGGCTAGCATTAATGTGCCCGATATTATCTATAGCCTGCACATCAACATGTACGGACTAATTAAAAATAACTTTATTATATTATAACAAAATATCACATTTATATTTACCTCAAGTGGTCCTTTGGGAATCTAAAAAGTGATTTTCCGCTCCCGGTACAGTATAAATATACACATTGATATCCCATATTAAACGGTAAAAAAATTTAGGAAGACACTATACTAACACTTAAATAATAAAAAAATAAATAAAAGTTTACAAACAGCTAAAGACAATCAACTAACTTATGCTCACGTTCTATACCAACAAAAATATGGGACTAACTGACACCTAGATGAGCATTGGGTCACGTACTAAATCGTGGGGTGTATATCCACCACGCAGTGGGAGGGACCATAGTGGTGAGCGATTTCAACAAACACGCTTAGTTTCGCATCTGGGTATTCTGATAATTTGTGCTAATGTACTATTGTACTATTGTGTTTTATAAATAAATTTTTACTGTGTCGTCAAAAAACAGTAAAGAATTTTTAAAATTATATCATGACAATTTTTGTACAATTATTGCTGTCGCATGCCACAATTTTTTAACAGTTGTACAATCCTATTTTCATTTATTATATCAGTAAAACATTTGTTTTACATATAATTATATAAATACATAATTTATATACATTTTAATGCCAGTCCACAACTGATGGAACAGTATCTTCTATTAAATGTTCATTAAAAAAGCTATCTTTACCTGTCACTTGAAACCCAGAACCATTTAATCAGCATTAAATACCAAAACGATATACTAGAATTTCAACATCTGCAAAGCACGCGAAATGACAACCAAATGGAACGTCATTATTTATAGTACTGTGGTACTGTACAATATATACCTATTCATGGTAAAAGCACTTAGAGTGTAACGTTATTATTTTTTTCTTGCATAAGAAAACTACACGATCTAAAAGTGGAACAAATATAAAATATATAAAAGATTGTCAGTGAGGTGATAATTATTTACTTTAATTATGTGACTTTTAAACAATAACAAAGCTATGACTCATAACGTTTTAACAATCTTTGTGCAAAGCAAAGTTTACATAAGTTAAATATAAGTTGCGTTACTCAGATGGGACATCGATTTCACTTCAGTTGCATTCTCACTGTATTCAAAATAGTCTGTTCTTATTGCAAACGTAGGCTAGAAATACCAGTAAAATTTTGGTAGTACTTAATTATTATTAAATTCAATATCTAATACTCTAAGGCCCCGACAAAAATACGCCTCAAAAATAGGTCTTTTTTAATCTTTAGACAAACCACGAAGGCTTAAAGCCTAAATACTAACGTACCGTGGGTGTCTTAAGCGAGGTAAGAGGGAGTTTGTTGACACGGGACTTAAACACTTGAAGATTTGGGGAGGAAGGAAAGGCCTCCGCGGAAAGCAGGTTCCACAATCTAGAAACTCTAGGGATAAAAGAACGAACAAAGTGAGAAGTTCGTGGCCTGTCCAGTTGGACCGTATAGGGATGCATACGCGCGGAACCACGAGTTTCTCTGTTGGGAACCGTGAGTGGAGGAATTATTCTGGATAATTCTTTAGAGCAGAAGCCATGGAAGTACCTATAAAAAGTGATAAATCCCCCACAGCCCGATGATGGGCAAGAGAGGGAAGCCTTTCTGTAAAAGAAGGATCATTAATGAGACGAATAGCTCTTCTTTGAATAGAATCAAGAATGCTTAAGGTTGTGGGGGACGCCATGCCCCAGATATGGGAACAATATTCTATGGGGGTCGGATTTGGGACTCATATAAAGTGTATAAATTAGAAGCGGAAAAATACTTTTTGGCTCGAAAGAGAAATCCAATTGAAGCTGCCGTGGCTATAGATACAATGTGTTTATGCCAGTTAAGGTTACTTTCAAATGTGACGCCCACAAGATTGAAGGTGTCTTTGCTCTGTAAAACTTGGCCGCTCATAAGTAGAGGATGAGTATTTAATGACTCTTTTCGCGACAAGGAACATGATTGTATTTTGGATGCATTAAAATGGACGAGATTTTTGACGCCCCAATCTAATATTAAATTAAGATCCTGCGAAAGAGATATCTGCATCGCTCTGCGTTAGTTTTCCAAGTCAGATTTAGTGATGGGTTTAGGAACCTGAAAACTGGAGTGAAGGGTAATATCGTAGGCGAAACTATGAATGGAATTAGTTGTGGACGAGAGAAGGTCGTTGATGTGAAGAAGAAACAATGTTGGTGCCAGAACTGAGCCCTGAGGGACTCCAGCATTTACTTGGTGAAAGCTTGAAGAATGGCCGTCCACAATAACTGATATACGTCTATCAGATAGATAACTAGAGAGCCAAGTACAGAGTTTAGTTGAAAGACCATAGGAGGGAAGTTTATTAAGAAGTGCGGCATGCCAGACCTGGTCAAAAGCTTTGGATATATCAAGAGCAGCGATCTGGGACTCACCTAGAAACTCAAGAGACTTATTCCAACAGTGTGATACGAAGGAAAGGAGATCTGCTGTAGATCTTTTGTGGCGAAATCCTTACTGCCTGTCATGCAAAATTTTGTGTTTTTTTAAGTACTTAAGAATTTGTGAATTAATTAATTTTTCCATTACTTTACAAAGAACTGAGAGAATTGAAATTGGTCTATAGTTAGATGGAAGGGATTTAGATCCTTTCTTGGAAATAGGTTGAACACGTGCAGCTTTCCAGCTCTCTGGAAAGATACCTGTGTCGTAAGAAATTCGAAAGAGCCGAGTTAAGATTGGTGCAAGTTCTGGAGCACATTTTTTTAAAACGATTGCTGGTATGCCATCCTGGTCTAATTTAAGAGCATCAAATCTACCTTGTTTGCACATTATTTCGTTTAGGTTTGGTTAGTTTTTAAATCTTTATCTCATCGAAGCTTTTTGTGGAATAATTCGTTACTCTGTCATTTGTATTTTTATATTTGTTTTAGCAAGTTAGTAGTACCTTATTAGTAAATGTTTTTATGTTTTAGTTATAGGTATGTACTTTATACCTTCAATATGTTATATATATCTACATTCAACAAATATAAAAATGCGTTAAGAGGTTGCCGTAGCACGTTAAATTAGCTAAAACGCGATTCGCTGCCGTTTTTTAAATATTTGTTTTGAGAAAAAGTTGTACATAGAAAAGTTTCTTAAAATTTCTTTTCTTTCTTTCTAAAAATTATCGGAAAGTTAATTGATTTTTGGTAATGGTAATAATTAACACATTAAATTTCCCAAAATTACAAAACCGTAAAAATAACTAACTTTCCGATAATCTTTGGACCATTTTAAGAAACTTTTCAATTTACAACTTTTTTCTCAAACAAATATTTAAAAAACGGCAGCGAATCGCGTTTTAGCTCATTTAACGTGCTACGGCATCCCTTAACCATAAAATTAATAACAATTATTTTTTATATTCTTAAATATCGCCTGCATCCTGCTGGTCAAAAATACATATAAGATAACCTGAACCCTTTTACCTCTGGTCAAAATTACACGTGTTTTTAAATACCTGTTCTAAATTTGGTCGAAGATACATACGCCTCCTTCAGAAACCTGGCCGTATAAGACCGCCTACGCCTAAGATTAGATTAGATTAGCCTGGAGGTGGATTACACATCCCACAAGCTTGAAACTGGTTTCTTTGTAAATCTTACTGCTTTGAGTTTGTAATCACCCAGCCTTAGAAACCGCAGACCTTAAAGGGCTTCACAGTAGCACTATAACCGGAGTATACACGATCATGCAAAACTGTCACATCTGCCAAAAAAACCAAAGCTCGCGCGCAAATTTGACCGTGTCTATTAAAAAACTGCCACATCTGGCTTGGCACGCGACTCGATGGCCGAGTTTGATTTTTCGTGGCGCACGTCGTGTAAACTTGTGCATGTGTCGGACACGTCAGTTAACGTTTCAGTTTAGGGACGTCGTTTACGGGGTTATATTGTTGGTTTTGTGTTAACAAAATGGCTCTTTGGCGCCAGGAAGATGTATTGCGTGATTTTATAGATATATACCAAGGTTATCCACGCTTTTGGAAAGTTAAAAGTAATAAATACATTGACAAAAATAAAAAAACCTTTTCGCTGAATTACGCTTATGTTTAAGTTGATCACGCCACCAGCTGCCAAAACTGACGCAGAACTGACAGGTACATCTGAATCGTGTGTATCAAAAGCTTTATTTGACATTTGCTTTTATGCAAAAGCGTTTCAGGTTTGCATGACCGTGGTATAAGTGTTCTGCGGTTTCTTCTTTTTCCTGACTGTACCTACATAGGTTTTCTTTTGTCGAGCCCATTGTCCCAAAGTTTATTCAGACGGTTATGACCTGTTATTTAACTACTACAATTCTTACTTTTTTTTCTATTGTAATTCACAAAGTGTTTTTGTAAGTTCCGGTGAGTATGCCTATGAGTATATGATTTTATCGCTTGTCGCTATCCTGATGTCCTTACCCACCAGTTTTGGGATTCCCTCAAAATCTTACTACTTAAGATGACGGAATACCAAAGAGACTGATTTTCATAATTTCATAATAATATTTTACAAAGCCCTGTATATTTGAAAAATATTTTAAGATATATATCGATAGAAATGATAAAAATATATTTGAAAATTTAAAAAAAAACGATTTTATGGACCTATTTTATTTTTGACTTTTTATATGGTTTAAATAAGAATTATAAAGCGGTAAGAACATAAATATGTTGTTTTCCTTGCTAAAATATGTTTTTAAGTATAATTGAATGGATCTACCTGCTTCAATGTTTGCAGACCGCTTTTTACTTATTGGTAATATAAGGCCATTTAGCGGTAAGCGAAGTACTTCTTGTTAGTACCATATGGGCAATGAGACGCATTTTCTGCAAACCCATGAAGCTAAATGTTTCCACTTCATTAGATAATAATCTTATGGATTTAAAAGTGTACTTTATTTTTTACTAAACAGATCGTGCTAACTGGTCATTATTATTTGAATCATTTTATTTATTTACTTATTTTTTTTTTTAATTTATTCTGCAAAAAAACGAAATATGTGCTTTGTAAGACCTTTAATTAAAGCGTTATAAAAAAATAAACTTGTAAAGAATTTAGCACAGTTTTAATCGATATATGGAAGATATATTGACTTCCTAATATACATATTTTCAAAAATTTAGACAAAAACGATTAAAATGAAACCAGAGTTTCTTTATGAGAAGGGGTTTAGACATAAGCAAGACCGGGGATAGCTTTTGTCAGGGACGTGAGGGTGTGAGAATTACGATTTCGGTTGGCAGTTCTGTTCAAAGTTGGTAGCATTATCAGCTGATGACAGAGTCGTGCCTTGTCGAAGCTTTGTTTGGTAAAAAATGTGAAAATTTGCCATTTTCATTTTGGTTGTATATTTTGCAAGGATTTCCAGTTGTTAATGTTTTTGGTTAGTTTACAGACTTCACATATTATTGGTTCGGACTCGTTTTATTTTAGAGATTTTGATAGTGTTTAGTCGAATAGTTTTCAGTCATTCGTGTTTTTATATACATATGATACTGATGAGTGTCCGCTTATTAATGGTACACAGAAAAACCACAGATTTCTTATGCGAAAATACCCATTTAGGATTTTAACAAACATACCTATATCCAAAAGTTTTTGTGCAGAAAGGTATAATTTTAAATAGTGTACCCACCGCCCTCTAGTCTACACACAAAAATTGATATTTGATCTGAAAAGCTAATGTTTAAAAACCCCGAGATACCGTTTTATTAGGATATTTAAAAGAGGGGAACAATTATCGAAATAAATTTACTTTTTCTTTTTACTATGACACCCCCTTATTATAAACTTTTGGATATTAGGTATGTTTGGTTAAATCTTAATATTTTGGCATAAGGAATCTGTGGTTTTTCTGTGTACCATTCATTAGCGGACACCTTGTATACAAAGTTTTTAAAATGGTTTTTGACTTACGGAACCATGAAAAATGTTTTGCTCTGCCAGGTACCTCATCGTCCTGTCGTCGCTTTGATAATTTTTAATTTTCAATATTTAAACCACATTTATGTTTTTGTTTTAGGTTATGCCTATTAAAATAATCCAATAAATTTTGTTTACAACATACAGTTCTTTTTTGTTTTCTTCTTAATTCTACCCCACTGATCTGCCTAAAATCAAACATGGCCGAAAATGGCCCGACTTGACGTCACAGCCGCGCTAGGCAATATGGCGAATGTCGTGACCTTATCTCATCAATCGACTTTGAATGAAACCTTTAACAGGTTTGCACTGTATCCAGAACAACTACATTTTGACAATTGAAAAACAGTATACAGGTTAAGCTAAGTAGAAAGATATATTGGCCAGAAAAGCAACAAAGTGGGACCGATGCACATTGCGTTGTTACATAGATATAAGAAAAGCATCACACAAGCATAAAGTAAGCGGTTGGTTTGATTTTTACATCTGAAGACTTTTTTTTGGTTACTTGGGGATCTTCTTCAGGAAAGCTTGAAGAGTGGCCATTCACAATAGCAAATATAGGTCAATACAGTGGTGTAGCTACTATGGAGCTAGGCGGGGCAGTGCCCCAGGGCCCTCAATCTCAGGGGGGCCCTTGGAGTTGAGAGAAACTCCCCCTAGATTAACCCTTCTGAATTAAACACTGTATTGTATTTAGCGCCCCACTGTAATTTTTGCCTCAGGGCCCCTGCGGACCTAGCTACGCCACTGTGTCAATAAGAAAGAAAACTAGAGAGCCACAATCAGAGTTTAACTGAAAGACCGTGGGAGGGAAGTTTATTGAGGATCGCATCATGCCAAACCTAGTAAAAAGCTTTGGATATATCAAGTGCAACCATCTGGGATTTACCTAGACACTCAAAAGACTTGCTTTAGTTGTCTTCGCTGAAGATCTCTAGTGGCGAAATCTTCGTATCATGTTTAAATTGTACAAAAAAGCGACAATAAGGTGTTTTTGAAGATCTTCAATGAGGATTTATATATATTTGCTGTTGTTTTCTTCTTTTGAGGTTACAAAAATTTGTAGGTGTGATTTTGTATCCTCGACGTTGTCTATAATTGTATTTGTTAAGTTCTACTCATCTGCAAGCTTCTGCTAGTCCAAAGAGAGTGGCCGCTTCAATTAAAAATAAGTCTTAAAGAAACTTCTTTCATAAATCTATACTAATATGATAAAGAGGTAAAGTTTGTAACTTTGTTTGTTTGTTTGTAGCCGCTAATCTTCGAAAGTACTGAACCGATCATAAAAATTCTTTCACAATCAGAAAGCTTCACAATTCAGGAGTGTTATAGGGCTATATTTTATTATGATTACACAAAATGTTCAGATATTAACGCCCAACGAAGTGGGCACGGGTCGGCTATCTTGGATTAACTATAAATTTGTAAGAGCTAATCTTCGATAATACTAAACCGATCATAAAAACTGTTTCACAGTTAGAAAGCAAAACTATTAAGGAGTGATATAGGCTATATTTTATGATTTTTGAGAAAAATAATGACATAATATCAATATAGACTCATATTGTAAAGAGGTTAAGTTTGGTACTTGTGTTACTACGTGTATGAGCTGCGGTTAGTCCAGTGGTAGAATGCTCGCCTGTCAAGCTGGCAGAAGCAGATTCTTTTTAATAAAAATAGATAGGAATAAAAAAGCAACGAATTTACCTATTTTTTGTTGATTTTTTCATTTATATTCATTTATACTAATATTGTAAATAAAGAGGTGAAGTTTGACACTTTGATTGTTTGTTGGTAAGGGCTAATTTTCAAAAATACTGAACCGATCATTAAAATTCTTTTACAGTCACTATCCAGGAATGCTATAGGCTATGTTTTATTATAAATAAACAAAAATTTCAGAGAAAAATATAATTAACGCCAAACGAAGTGGCCACGGGTCGGCTAGTTTATTAATAAAATAAACAAAAAATTGAGGAAAAGAATAGCTATTTATGTATCAAGGGCGTTACTAGGACTATAATGCCCTGAAGGTCGAAATAGCTCGAGGGCCTCTGGCCCGAGGGCTAGATGTCGACCTGATGGGCATTATAGTCCAGTAAAGCCCGTGGTGCATACAATGCTTTATGTTTTACCCAAAAAGAGTTTTTAATGACTAATTACATTATTTATTCGCAATATAAAAAATAAGTTGCACCTGTACCTGTATACGTAAGTAGATAATGACTGGTGTTAAGTTTGACTTTGATGTTTCTATTAGTTAGTCAGTTGCCATTTTTTATTTAACGATTTGCTCAAAGTGGAAGAAATTCCACAAAATATAAGAGAAAAGGCCACAAAAGCGACCGAAAATCTTTTGCCAGTTAAATCAAGGCAACAGTATGATCGGGAGTATGGCATATTTGGTATTTGGAAAGATGCGAACGCAATTCTTCAAATAACCGAAACCGTTTTAATGGCATATTTTCAGGAACTGGTAAGTTATTGATTTTATTTTAATACATGTTTAACAAACTTTATTATTTTTAGTCGGAAAAATACAGTCCGAACTCTCTCTGGACCAAGTATTCCACCCTAAGGTCTACGTTGATGGTCTATGAAAATATAGACATTTCGCAATACCATCGTCTCATATCTTTTTTAAAAGGTTAAGTCGAAAGGATACGTCCCGAAGAAGTCTTGAAAGGAGAACAAATATTAAAATTTATTTTTTGTATTAACTTGATCTTTATTGTGAGAGAAATAAAATTGGATAAGCAATAAAATTTCCTTATTAGCGCATTAGGGCATTATAAGCGGGCATTATGATAATGCCCGCTTATAATGCCCTAGGTGTGATAGCAGGTATTATTGCTACCATAACATATTCCGTTTCTAAGGTATTACAGATCAATAATAGATGGGTAAAACATAAATATGTTTTAAGCATGCTTGTAGAAACAAATATATTTAGTATTTTACCAGGCTGAAACAGAATAGTATTGTATGACATTTTAAAAGACGCGTTCTTGACAGCATCGCATTACGAGGACATTTTCCACTAAATCTTTTAAAATATGCAAATGCGGAGATGTTATTCGTGGCCCGCGGCATCGACAGTCTAATTTCGATTCTTCATTTCGCGGACCGCTCCGGGCTGTTGGCCTACATCATTTTAAATAAATTTGGGAATTCTAGTTTGCCCGTGCCGCTCGGAACAAACAAGGACGACGCCCGCGGGCATTTTTCGTCTGCTTGTTTCCTTTCCTAATTGATTGGCTGTTCTTTTTTGCAATTAACAACAGTTTTTGGTGTGTTGTTTGTTTGTATGTTAATAGATTTTTTCTACTACTTTTAAAAAAAATATTTATGATTAAGTGATTTTAAACATGTAATATGGCTTATTACCCACGGTCGTAATAAGATGCCTTAAATATGCATTAATACTAGGGGTGTAAGAATATCGTTCAAATCGAATTGAATATTAATATTCGATTTGAAATTCGAATCGAATAATTCAAAATTCGACGAACACCTCGAAAAATTTCGAATAATTTGAATTATTAACTTTTATGAAAATAATAATTCTCTATTTTAATCAATTGAATTCCCATAACATCAGGGATCAAAATATTTTACTGACCCATATATATAATATATATATATATATATATATATATATATATATATATATACATATATATATATATATATATATATATATATATATATATATATATATATATATATATATATATATATATATATATATATATATATATATATATATATATATATATTTATCTCAGTCAGTAACAAAAAAATCTAGATACTACTAATACTATTATACTACTAAAAGATATTTGATTTTTTCAATTCATTTTACCTTTTATAATTTTTAATTTGATTTTGAAAAAAAATATGAGAAAAAGATTACACACACATACACACACTGATAAAAAAAAATTAACTTGATACAAGAGCCAAAATCTTGACTTAAGAACACCATCCCGAAGAAATTTTTTTTCTTAAATCAAAACAAAAGAATACATTTCTTAATCTAAGAAAAATATTTAAGAACAAGAATAGTTTTTTAGATCATAAACTAAGAATTTATTCTCCTGGCTCCAAAAAATTATTTTAATAATTGTTTTATTTATGTAATTAAATAAGATGTATATTTTTTTCAAATTTATATTTAAATATCACACATAACAAATCCTATATTCAATATCCTCGAAAAAAAATCGAATTATTCGAGAAAATTGGAATTATTCAAAATTTCTTGATTTATTCGAATATTTTGAAATTATTCGGATACTTTCGAATTTACGAATAATTCGATTCGAGTTTCGAATTTTCATAGCTGACAATAAATTTATTATTTGTATTAATAGTCCAAGAGCCCGTCAGAGACAGATCTTCGTCATTTTGTAAAAGCGATAGGAGACTCTGAAGTGTAACTCATGGTCTGGCAGGTACTATCACTGAAAAAAAGATATCTTAAAACAAAAGCTTCAGATTTAATTTGAGAGAATTGTGACTTTCATATGTATTAAAGAAATAGGATCTCAAACAGAAAAAATATGTTTTCAGCTTTGCGTACTAAATTCGCTTTTGTAATAAAATAACCTTATTTTATTTAGTGATCCAAATGGGTCTACATTAAAGAACGATGTATTCCGTTAAAAACATCGAGCGCTTTCCCACTGAGAGATTCTTTCTTTAAGACAAGATAGTAAATACCACAGACTGAAATAAAATTTAATTCAATTAAGATAATTATATTAAATAAACAACCAGTTCTCTTTTTGATAATTAAGAGAGGAATTCATGCTTATCATGTCATTCACCGAGACCTCTCTTCTCCATAGATGATGCGTTTTGCCGAACCTCATAGGACTTATCAAACTGGCTGTCCCGGGTCCATGTTGAATAAAACGAATAACAAGTGTATCTTATAAACAAAAAACTTTCGTTGTTCGACGGTAGGATATAATCGTACCCTTGATACCGTACTAAAAAGCATAATTCAGTGAACACTTATATTAAAGAAATAGGTTCTTTGACATAAAGGTTAAAGATTTTGGTATAGGTTCTTAAAATAAGAACCTATTATTTTAAAGAAAATTCATTAATATTTTGATAGAAACATTTAATATTTCTTTTGTTTAAAATCTTAAAACTTATATTTAAGATATTAAAGAGCTTAAATCATAAATCTTTAGGTTCTTATTTCTTGATTCTGATATTCTTAAAATAATACTAAGGATATTTTAATTTAAAGAATTTCTTTTACATTAAAGACATAAATTAAAGTATTTTTTCTCCCAGTTTAAGAGCCACTATTATTTTAAAGTAAGAAATAAATCTTGGTTTAAAAGCACAACTATTCAAAAAGAATGCATATTTTTAAAACCTTGTATTTCCTTAAAACAAGACATTATTTTTCTGTGTGTAGGTATCAAAACATTGTGTTTCTTAATATAAATCGCGAATGACAACTTTATAAAATTATACTACCCTAATTTTTTTTTTAAATTTTGAATCTGATAAAATGTGACAATGGTTTTAAACGTATTTCGACCTCCTGAATACGAATCTGTGGTGGAAAATCTTTTATTTTGACGGGTTTTTCATCAATTTACTGAAGATTAGTGGGTGCTGTAGCACAACTGATCATTAATTTGTCGTCATGACAATAACATCAAATACATCAGAAAATGTACCATATAAAATTGCTAAAGAAAAAAACATTCTGGCTTGTGATTTACATGGTCCTGTCCATTAGAGTAATTTTAAAACATACAATATATTATTATCAAAATTCACCAACTTTCAGTATTTAAAACATCTCGAAAACTGTCAGAATTGAGAATTTTTTCTGGTTTTTTAGGACTACGAGAAAATAATGACCTGAAGGTTGACAACGCAAAAGCAAAAATTATCAAAACAGTTTTTAGGGGGCTAAATCTGGACTATTAGGTGGATGAACAATGTCCATAAAACAACATTAGTAATCAATATCACTTTTAAATTATTAAAAGCCTTGTTCGGTAATACAAAAGATCCTCCGTAGATAAAAGTTTCTTTTTGAAATTTTGAATTTGTTTCTATTTTTAACACGCTTTTATTAACTTGGGTTGTAACTATCTATCCATCTGGCTATGAATGTAACGGAATCTTTGAGCCTAATTTTAACCAACTTCCAGCTATTCGATTTCTTTGAAACTTTGCACACGTATTAAGGACCCATGACAATGCAATAATCTGCAAACAGTATCCCGTTATCCTGCTTTGGATCGCCAGGAAAAAAAAATTTCATTATATTATTATAACCACTGCTTGATACCACCAAGTGTCATCTGTCACCTGTACGTCCCAGTGGTACCAACCACCGGCCATTTCAAAAGTTCGATCTGAATCGATTTTACTCAAATTTTATATTAGGTTATTTTCAGAAAGTCCATCTGAAAAACTTTGCTACTCTTGACAAAATGGCGAAAAAAATTTTTTAGTGGGTTGCCATCTGTTGGCAACATTCCAAACTTTTATACATACATAAATGCATATCGAACTAAAAAATGAAAAATAAATAATAGTTTAAAAAAACTAAAAACACGCTTTTATATGCAACCGAACTAAAAATTAGAAAATAATTTTTCATTAAAAAAATATTGTCACTTCATAGTAAAAGCGTGGGGTGCATTTTACTATTTTTTCATAACTTTTCCATCATAGATATTGCCAAATATAATAATTATAACATTTAATATATTAAGCACCCCACGCTTTTTACTATGAAGTGACAATATTTTTTTTAATGAAAAATTATTTTCTAATTTTTAGTTCGGTTGCATATAAAAGCGTGTTTTTTAGTTTTTAAACTATTATTTATTAAATATTAATTTTTAATGTATTAACAAGATATAATCATACGGTCGCAAATATAACACCTTTTATTGCCATTATAGGACAGGCGTGGCTATAAAGTCATAATTTTGATTTAGGAGTTGTAAATCTATAATAACATAAATTGTTACGGCTATATGGATAAGGCTGTAATAATTGAATTATCATAATAAACAATTTATATGCAGATTGATACATACGTAAAGGTCTAACACCATTTTTATTTAGGGATGAAAAATTATTTTCGCAGGGTTATGCATTATTTGTAAAATGTGATTTAAATTAACTTGCATATTTTTCACTTAGACCTGACTTTACAATGACGTGTTAATAAACTCAGGGTTAAATTATTATTACTTCCGGTGTACCCGGAAATGACTTCCACTTTTAAACTTTAAATGGCCCCACCGGTATATTTTATCTAATTTCGATAGAATATGACATTCTGAATGCAATGACACCTGAAATATCATTTTGTTGACACTTCTGCTGTCAATTTTTTTTAATTTAAATTTATACAAGGTGATTTAAAATCGATCACGAAACTTAAGGGGTAGATTCCACTTGACAAAATAAGGGTAGAGCTTCATATAAATTTGTTTCAAAATGTCATTCGTTTTCGAGTTACAAGCCGTCAAAGTTCAATTTTTATTTTGGTTTTTCGCCAAATGGCATTTATTTTTTAATCAATTCAGTTGATATTTGGCACACAAATCGAGCTTTGCAGATTCTGAAATTTTAAGACAAAAGTACTTTTTTAAATACCGCCAGAGGACACTTTACCTAAAACTTAAAATTTATTTACATCATACACTTTTTTATTTTGACAGATATCGTAAAGCTGGGGACGCCATTTTATAGAAAATCAAAAACTTAAAAATAAGGTACTATTTATTAAAGTCGATAAACCTCACCGTTTAGGCACCAATAGACATCAAAGTTTTCATCAATTTCAATCAAATTAGCTACATACATACAGGGTGTCTAGTAACTCAACCGACAAACTTAACGGGGACGATTCTTTAACAGAAAATAAGAAAAACTTCATATAAACGTTTAAGTTTTGAACTACGGTGTATTAAATATTAAAAAATTAAAAAAAAAGAAAAATTTTTACACCACGTAGCTCAAAAACTAAGACGTTTAGGACATATGTTTATAAGAAGTTTTTCTTATAGAATCGTTTGGTTAAGTTTGTCGGTTGAGTTATTGGACACCCTGTATGTATGTATGTATGTAGGTAAGTTGATTGAAATTGATGAAAACTTTGATGTCTATTGGTGCCTAAACGGTGAGGTTAATCGACTTTAATAAAGAGTACCTTATTTTGTAAGTTTTTGATTATCTATAAAATGGCGTCCCCAGCTTTGCGATATCTGTCAAAATAAAAAGTTATGACGTAAATAAATTTTAAGCTTTAGGTAAAGTGCCCTCTGGCGGTATTTAAAAAAGTACTTTGGTCTTAAAATTTTACAATCTGCAAAGCTCAATTTGTGTGCAAATATCAACTGGATTGGTTAAAAATTAATGCAATATGGCGAAAAACCAAAATAAAAATTAAACTTTGACGGCTTGTAACTCGAAAACGAATGACATTTTGAAAAAAATTTATAAGAAGCTCTACCCTTATTTTGTCAAGTAAAATCACCACCTGAAGTTTCGTGATCGATTTTTGAATCACCCTATATACATATGTATATCATTTTGTATAATGGTTGGTGGTTGGTTTAGAATCATTTTATTACATGTGTTTTTATTGGAAACCTTTTCAAAAAACCGCCTGTGTGGTACCAAATTATTCGGAATAAAATGATCTTTTAGCATATGCTAACGAACCACCCTTTTCTATCTGAAAAAAAAAGGATTTATGTCCATAAATAGCATTTTGCAAACATTGACGCTGCCCCGACAAGTCGTAATAACAAAAGACGATTAATTTCATTTTTTTGTGGCTACTTGGCTTAAAGTAAACTGTTTTAGCTCCAGCATAGCACCCTAGATTGAAATTTAAAAAAAAATGATGACAGCAGAAGTGTCAAAACTGAAATTTGAGGTGTCATTATGTTCTTAATCTCATATTCTATCAAAATAAGATAAAATATACCGGTAGTGCCATTTAAAATTTGAAAGTAGCAATCATGTCTGGTTAAACCGGAAGTAATAAAAAACAAGTAAATAAATCAACTAACTCACAATTATATTAAATAACGATAAACCAAATTAAAATTTATCTGTCGTAAAAGGTAAAAAAGTTATAGGTGTGAACCACCTGTGAGAAACACCCAATGTAAGAACATTTTAAAAGCGCCAATTTGGTACCCTTTGAAAATAATACAAAAAACATTAAAAAGGCCGCCTGTAATCGGACTATTTTATACAAAGGCGCCGCTATCCTTTACAGCGACGCGCCGATACACTATGGGATAGAAATCCATTATTTTTGCCAAAAATCAACTTTGAAATTTTAATGCCTCATGCTGTGTATTTCAAAGTAGATACTCCAAATTACATGTCCGCAAAATTATAAAAGGATATGACGACTTCTATTGGGGTAATAAGAAACTTTAAAATGTATTTTAAGTAAACATAAATATACAACATTTAATCTACTTAGTTTATTATTAGCCTTGTTTACTAAAAAAACTAAAAGAGTTTAAATAATAAAAGCTATTGTTGTGTTTCCGATGCAGTCTCGCGAAGTCTCGCTACTTTTGTCAAAGATTTTTTACCTTTTTCTTTATCAGTTTTTGTACTTACAATTGCCTTCCTACTTTTTGCTACTTCTGAGTGAAGGACAGATACAAGATTTTTTTATAATTTACAAGGTTTTCCATTTTAAAATTTAATATGTTTTGTCCTACACTGTATATCCTAAAAGATAAAAGCATTCTGATGAAAGATATGGATTCCACAGAATTTACCCAACAAAACAGTGTTTTTTATTTATTTTATACGTTAAAAAATAAAAATAGTTGGGAAGATGTATCTCTATTACGCTTCTAAGAATAATTTAAAATTATTTTTCATATTTGGATGGTTATATTTCCGAAACTAATTGAGATAGACACATCAAATGTAGTATTTTTTAAAAGCATTTTAAAAGATTTTTTGGTGGTGATATAATATTCAGGGTATTCCATTTAAAAAAATCATACCTATTGTCGTACCCTGTATATCATATGAGATAATAATCATCGGATTACTGTAGAATACAGCCGAATTAACCAAACAAGCTGACATTTTAGTTTATTTTGCACAATAAAAAATAATAATGTTTAGGGGGTGTAAATTTATAATAACGTATAATAAGTTTTAGGTTTCCAAAAAGCATTTGTAATAATTTATATTTTTCCAGTAAAAAGCTCCTTATTTTAAGTTAGATTGGTAAGTTTCAGAATTTTGACCAAAAAATTAATTTCTATCCCATAGTGCGATGACCAGCTGCATCAACCGGCATATCATAAAAGAAATATAGCAAAGGCGGCCGCGAAGACAAGCATGCCGATTTATTTGCTTTAAACTTTTTGTGACTTTTTTCTTATCAAAGAGCACCGAATTTACATTTTTATACTGTTCCTTCTATACCTAACGGTCAATTAATTATCAGTTAAAATAAAACACTCATACTATGTAAGCCATACAGTATAATAGTTGGAAATGAAAAAAAGTATATCGTTTTTATAGAGTTCCACTCTTGTCATAAGAAACCTTCTCAATAGATAATTGTCAGTATTCCTCGAACTTAGACATTATTGTTGTGCCATAGACATTGTTTGTCGCAAACCATTAGGATCAACAGGTTTTCTTCAAGCGATCTTTGGTTCTTAGCTTGATATATTGAAGAATTACGTTTTTTACACAAACCTTATACAAGTTAAAGAAGGAAGAATTCTTTTGACGGTAACAAATTTATTATAGATCTAACTGTATTTGGCTACTGTGTATTAAAAAAGAGTTTTAAACCTTGCCGCAATAGAATCAATGGTTTTAAGTTTACAGTGTAAATACTTATAAACCCTTAAACCTGTATTTTGTAAAATAATTTGAATATTTGAAAAATACATAGTTGTCATCACGTTGTCATTTTAAAATTTAGTGCTTTATTATTATCAAAATATCGTACAGTGAAAAGATTAGAGTTGTATTTATTTATACAAACGAATTAAGTTAAGTTAAACTAAACTAGAATAACAAATTTTAAGAACTTATGAAAAAATATTTTCATGTTTCAAAAAATTATTAATATTATTACAATAATTAATATGTTTGAAATAAACTTAAGATTTAGGAAAATTTTCAAATATTCCTCCATTGACTACTAGACAATAAACCAGACGTTCATAAAATTTTCTTCTTACAATGGCTAACTGGTAAATTGAAATTTTATTGCATTCTGCAGAAATAGCTTTTTTAACTCATACAGATTAGAGTAATTTTTATCCTTGTATATCATGCTTTTTAAATGGCCCCACAGGAAGAAGTCATTTGGCGAAATATCAGGGGACCTGGCTGGCCAATTTATGGTGTGATGTAGGCCAATAACATTTCCATAAAAGCATTGTGTAAATATTCCCGAACAGCCAGGGTATTATGTGCCGGGCGACCATCCATTTGGTATCAAATTTCCTGATTTTCCCTGGATACATCAATTAAAGCGGGTAAAATTAGTTCTTCGAGTAGTTCCAAATAAAATTCTGCATTCAAATTCTAATTAAGAAAAAATGGTCCTATAATATGTTATCTGAAAATCCCCGCCCAAATATTTACTTTCTGTGGATATTGCGTCCTCGTTTCGACAAATCTGTGTTGGTTTTCTCTGCTCCAGTATCGGTAATTTTGACGATTGGGTTCATTGTTTAACGTAAATGTGCACTCATCAGTAAAACAAATATTTCTTAAAAATTCCCTGTCCATGTTTGCCCTTTCCATCATGTCAAAACAAAATTCCTGCCGTCATATTTCATCCCCACCCCTTAGCTCTTGATGTCTTTCATATTTGTATGAAATGTATTTATGCCTTTTCAAAATCCGGAGCACTGTTTATTGATCTTTTCCTATGATATCCTGAAGTATCTCGCTGAGATAATATTTTTGTCTTCAACTATCAATATTTCAGCATACACCGTGTATATTAATTTAGGAATAATACGTATTCCTTGTACTCAATATAAATTTATTTCTTCTCTTTATATAAAATGCCTTTTCGTGAGAGAAAAAATTCTTTACACATCAAAAAATGCCTTCACCATTAAATCATCCTTATACACATACCTCTCTTGTCCCACTCGAAAGCCTAAGGCTCTTTCTCGTGGCCTTCATTCCGATTTATAAATAATAAACAGGGATCGGAAGCCTTGGGCAAGGCTTGATAATATGCCGGTAGCCTTAGGCTAGTCGACATATGGCAGTCGATCGTGAATAATAAAAATTGCTTAAGTTTTAGCGACGATGAAAAAGGTTTAAAGTTTACGTTTGGTTATGAAATAATAAATACTAGTGAGTTTTAGCTGATTTATTGATATTTTAAGTAACAAAGAAAGGTGTGTCTAGTGTTTTTTTTGACCTTATTATTTTAGTATATTCCTATTTATTTTCAGGTGCAGTGAGAAATTACCATATTATACAGGGTGATTCTACTTGACAAATAAGGGTAGAGCTTCATATAATGTTTTTTCAAAATGTCATTCGTTTTCGAGTTACAAGCCGTCAAAGTTCAATTTTTATTTTGGTTTTTCGCCATATTGCATTTATTTTTTAACCAATCCAGTTGATATTTGGCACACAAATTGAGCTTTGCAGATTCTAAAATTTTAAGACCAAAGTACTTTTTTTAAATACCGCCAGAGGGCACTTTACCTAAAACTTAAAATTTATTTACATCATAACTTTTTATTTTGACAGATATCGCAAAGCTGGGGGCGCCATTTTATAGACCATCAAAAACTTAAAAATAAGATACTCTTTATTAAAGTCGATTAACCTCACCGTTTAGGCACCAATCGACATTAAAGTTTTCATCAATTTCAATCAAATTACCTATATACATACAAGGTGTCCAGTAAGTCAACCGACATACTTAACCAAACAATTCTACCACAAAAATAAGAAAAAGTTCATATAAACATATGTCTTAAACGTCTTAGTTTTTGAACTACGTGGTGTTAGAAATTTAAAAAAGAACTTTTTTTTAATATTTAACACACCGTAGTTCAAAAACTAAGACGTTTAGGACATATGTTTATATGAAGTTTTTTCCTATTTTATAGGCTGTCGGATTATGCGCACGTCAAATTTGTCGTTCCAGCAGTGCCATGTTTGTAACATTATACAATTGTTTGTTGTTCCAGCAGTAGTTTTAAGATGTTGGAAACATGTTGGAAACTGTTTGAAAAGTTTGCAAACTTTCTTTAAACATTACTGACAAATTTTTAACATAACCTTTTTCATATTAACCTATAAGCAGTAGGTACGTTTTGTTTATTTTTCGTTCCAGCAGAAAACTGTTGCCAACATTTCTGCCTAATTTTTGTAACAGTTCTTGCGTTTTTACGATTGTTGCTAACATGTTTACAACATTCTGCTGGAACAGACCTATGGTGTTTTGTATGTAAAATTTGTTTTTGTCTAATTTGTATTAAAAAAGATCAAAAACTTTAAATACTTAATTTTACGTACAAAACATCATATGGGATTTTAACAATTTTGCGTGCATCCAAATGCCTTTTATTTTTTTAAACTTGTACTAAAAAATATTAAGAAAAGTAAATGAATATTTCAAAAATAATATTGATTCGAGAAAAAGGACTGACACAGCAAAACATGTTATGTAATGGTTAAAAGATGTATACTCAATTTTGTGAACATATTATGTGGAGTGGTAGGAAAGTTTTGATAAAAAAGGCAATTTTTCTTAAAACTTTGACACCCTATATTTCAGAAACGAAGCATTTTCGAACATAATTTTATTTTGAAATATGTTCTTATTTTCTTGCAGTTTAAGAGGAATTTATTAACTTAAAAATAACCCTGTATATAGTTAACATTTTATAGTAGTTTGGTGGAATGTTATTATTACCCGACTTAATTTTTCTAATTTTTTTATTTATTATTTTCAAATTTTTAGTGAGTTTTTCTTTATTTTTAAGGTCGGTTTAATTTTTTTTTAATATTTATTATTTATTATCTTGCGTTTTAACGTTTAAATAGAGGTTGGCCGTCTATGTGCATGTTGGTGTCTCCGAGAGTAGAGAAATTATACAAAGTGTTTTAAAATCCAGTACAAATATTTTAAAGGCGTATTTTTAGGTCGAAATAATACTTTTTTTATAGCATGTGTCCTAAAATCGTATCCTTGGAACTACAGTAATCGAACATACCGAAAATTTGCACATCGCTGTGACTTTAATTAGTGTATTTATTGTTTGTCCTACTCCAAAAAAATAGAGGGTGATTAAGAAAGCAAACACTGATGATGTCCAAAGTATACGGTTTGGTTTTTTAATTAAGCTACACCAGCAAGTCGGTCACGTATTTTTGTTACATAGTCTTTTGTTTTTTTTGTGATACAATAATCGGTTAGTTAATTAGTCTGTTACTTAATTCTATTTCTAATTTCCAAAAACTTGGGTTTCCACTGTGTTAAAAACGGACAGTACATTAAAAATATCTTTTACACATACAATAAGCTCCAAGGAGTCATTTCTAAAAAAAAACGTTGTAGAAAAAAAAATAGACTAAGTAGTTAAGAAAGGTAGACCAAAACTTTTGGTAGCCAGTTGGTGCCAGAAGAATTACCTCCTTAAACCACTGGCAAAATTGGGACTTTCAAACCATTTAGCTAAAAACTGGGACATGGAACCTACACCAAATACACATTGCTACCCAGAAGCTTTGCTAGAAGCTACTAGCCTCAAGACACATTTTGGTAAAGAAAATATTTATGGTAATAGTTCGATATAGCGGTTTTCACTATTATAAGAGATTTTCGAAAAAATCTTTTCAGGGCATTTCTATAGGTCGATTATGACACAAATCTGTGTGCGCGTTTTCCAAAATCCATTTCTATAATTTATTATTAATAAAAACATATTTACGAGACGGTGGAGTGAACAGGTGTGCTGGGTGGGGACAAAACAGTATAAATCCAACGTCAAACACAAGAAAACATTAATACACTGCACTCGGGGCACATGAAAAATGTAAATTAATTTTGAAAAGTATTAAATTTTCCGAAAAACTATCCCACACATATCAGATATCTCGTCCGCCATTAATTAAAGAAGAAAAATAGGCGCATTCATTTTGGTCAGCTGATAACATGAAGTTCGTCATTATGAAAATGACAGTCTCAATGGAAGCAGCGTTGCCAAACTTCTTATGAAGAAATAACACCAAGGCTATTTCGGGGATTATCCACCATTTCCATGAGAAACAATGACATTCTTTGTATAAATGCCTCCTTCTTTATGTTTAGGTATTTTCCTTTTTCTCTACAAATTATAATAGGAAAAAGGAATAACTTAATTTTTCATATGAATTTTGTCCTGTTTCTTTCTTTTTTTAAGCTATTGACACTTTCTCACTTTATTTGGCAACATCGCAAGACATTTACAGTTCTATTGAAAACTGTTCTTTTTTACGCAGTGAAATCCATGGCGGGATCGTTGTTCTATTATTTATTTTTAATTTTTTAAACTATTTTTTGGACATTTTTGTAAACAGAAAGTGCGGTGTGTACTGTGAAATACTGTTTTTGGGCGTTTAATGTAGGATTTCTACTGTTTCGTCCCCACCCAGCACCCCTGTTCACTCCACCGTCCCGTAAATATGTTTTTAATAATAATAAATTATAGAAATGGATTTTGGAAAACGCGCACACAGATTTGTGTCATAATCGACCTATAGAAACACCCTGAAAAAGAATTTTTCAAAAATCTCCTATAATAGCGAAAACCGCTCTATCGAACTATTACCATATTTATTTTGAAATTTGCAAAAAATAGTTCATTTTTTGATTTTCCTCGCCAAAAGCATCTGATTTTTATTTAAGATCCATGCCTTACTTTTTAAACAAAAATATAGGTATAAATAAATAAAAAACCTAGCTACGCTGGTGCTTCTGACTGAAACTTTTGTATGGCAAACAAATACTATTAGCACATTTTCTGCATTTACTAGATCAGATATCCATTTGTATAACATTAATCAATTAATTAATCAGATCCAAAAATCTAAAACTCCTCTTCCAACTTTTTTAATCCCTTCATATTTATCACTTTTACCTGCAACTTCACAAAGCTCATTTCATCCCCTCCTACATGTAACATTTTCAGCGATACGACATGATCTTATAGTCAGTCAGTCAGGCACGAGCCGAGAGAAAGGAACGTGGAGCTTTGAGCTTTCGGATATTATCGTCTGGCATCGTGTCGAGTGTTGTGACAGAAAGAAAAATAAACATTTTTACCGACCTTAGGCAATTTTATTATTTAAAAACATGGTTTTTCATCAAGGAAATCATGGTCCAATTGTATAATGAAAGACATATAAATTTGTTAGTGAGGTGACATTTAAGTTGGTTGTGACTGTCTTTATTTTCGTGTTTTGGTTTTGTAGTTTTGATATACCCCATTTGCTGCTATGGCGAATTTTGCTGTATCACTGAAGAGGAGTCCTAGTGATTTTGAGGAACAAATGTTATATAGGTGACTATTTTTATTATAAACATTTATTGACTTATTACCAAAAATTAATTCACTAAATACTGTTCTAAACCATTGAAAAAAACTGTGATTATATCTAGAGGAGAAAACTGTAAAATGATCATTTTTTAAAGCTTAAGACATAATTTAACAGTAAAAATATTATTTTTAAGACAAATGTATTTGTGTAACCCTTAACTAACAATAAAGCTTTATTAAAACACTTTTAACCAGATTGAAAGAAAATGCTTGTACTTTGTAACATTTTTTTTTTATCAAAAGTTTCAGATAATAATGATTAAGGTACATATTTTTACTTTTCAGTTTGAATAAATTGTATACAAATTATATCTCTATTTTAAACAGTATTACAATAATTAAGACATTAGAACTTATGGTAGGTTTACATCTGACATTTAATGCATGATATTTATGTCAGACAGAAATTCTGTAACCAATTTTATTCAGACATAATTTTTTGACCGTTTACATTAGCCAGAATTTATGTCTGACATATGTGTCATCTAAACAAAATGCTCCTGTTTTTCTAAATCATTTCATAGTTAAAGCACTTCATTCTAGTACGCTCAATAAAGTGTTGAAAAAAGTAACATTTTTTAACACTTCGAAGCTTTTTTACACTCTTACTTAAATATCAATTTATGCAATGTAACAGTAAACGCGACATCAACTGAACCAAACGGTCAAGTTACCTTTGATTTTGTCATTATTTCTTTTAGTTCATGTGTGACTAGTTTAAAAACTTGACAGTTTACAAATAAATTTAATAATGCTAAGAAATTATTGAAAACTTAATAGTAATAATTAATTTAAATGACTAAGAAATTGAAAAGAAATATATACTTTTTTAGTATTAATTCTACAAAAAGTAAGTACATACAATTTTCTAAAATTAAATAATAAATGCATAGTTATAAAGAGGATAATTGTCTTTTAAAAAATAAGGAGGCTATGATTTTTTGTTGCAATATAATGGCTGTGCTGCAAAAATAAATTAATAAGATTCAGATAAATTTAACATGTATAAAATGTTATTTTGGGAAATTTTTATACGGTTGTGGGAAAAATATAGTATGTAACACATGCATAGTGCCTGGGATTGCCGCACTCGCCTAAAGGCTGTGCTGTCAAACTTCCCAGTAAAAAAATATCACTTTATGCCCTTGTTACATAAATTACTATTATTGTATGTTCCTTTTTATTGCCCCATTCTTGTTTTATTATAAATCTTTTATTTGACGTTAGTACCTAATTTTACTGCCAAGCACCTTGACATTCAATATTTACCAACAACTTTTATGTAATTGATTTTTCAACTTTTAAATTTTGCCCGACCTGAAATCGTGACATTTTGTCAAATAAAATAAATCTGCTAAGAAAAAGACAAATATCTGTAATTCGAAAGGACCGCAAAAAAATCTTGTTGTAAGGATATACTTGAAATGTTTTCCAACTTGTTATTTACACAACTCATTTTCATAAATCTAATATAAAGGGTGTTTCTTAATTATGGTACAAAACTTAAGGGGTGATTTCTTATGTCTTTTTATGAAAACAAAGTTCCTATAAACATATGTCCGGGCTTGCTTCATTTCTAAGATACAGTGCTTTAAAGTCTTTAAAAAAAGTTGATATTCTTTTAATATCTTTAAAACCCGTTTTCCAATTTAGATTAAATTTGGTACATTCATTTGATGCAATATGGCGCTCGTAAAACTCTACCTAGATTAAAATTATTTGGTACAGTCGCATCTGAGTAGGCACAACAGTCCGGGCGCGCCGAGTTTTGAGATTTAATATGGGTGCCATGTGTCAAAAAATTTTAAAGAGCAAAAAAAAGGCCATTACCGCTTTAAAATACCAAGTTACTCATTTAGTTTTAGTTAAGGTTTTCACACACCTACATACATATCCTATTCTTACCGAATAAAAAGTGAAAGAGCAAAAAAACGTCAGCACACACATACATTTTACTACTACACTTCTTCTTGCTTTAAAGCAGAAAGTTTTGAACAGTTTTAAAAAACAAACAAACAAAAATAAAATTAATTGTTTTTTTGTCATATGGGTGCATTGCACCCATACATTTCACCTCTTTGGGTGTATTGGGCCCCATGCACCCACGACTTGCCGCCACTGCCACAGTCCATATTCTACATTTAAAAATGTTTAAAAAAATAAAATAATCCGTTTTCATGGTGCGTTGGAACCAAAAATTTAGGTAAGCGACACTATCTTTTGCAAAAACCAGTGTGTGTTTTTTTTCTACTAAACATAAAGACTTCCCGGCACGAACGCCACACATAAAATATTGATATAACATAAAACACCTATCGTGCAGCATTTTTTTTTTTTTTTGGACTACAGAATAAACGCTCCACAATGCCCTAAAGCCATTTTTAAGCAATTATTTTATATTATAATTAACCTTAAACCACCAAATTATCTTAAGATAAATAGACATCAAAACTGACATTTAAATACAAAATCAACCATTACCATTTAATAACGTATCTTCATGATTCTTGAATTTTATTTACAAAATTTAGTGGAATTCTTGATATAATTACGAAGAAAAAAAAAATTCTCGAAACTTAAAAATGTTAATGTTATGTTTCAGATATATTTATATCTATACCATAATTACTGTCAAAACGTTGTATAGCTAGTTTAGATATGTTCAAAAATAACTTTAAAGCAATATTTAAGGCGATATTATGCATTTGTATAGATGCGTCCACATTTAATTCATTCTGAAAGTAATCACCACAAAGTAAAAACCGTTTTGTGAACAATGATTTATTGCAGCAAAAATATTCAACCCGAACGACTTTCTAGTTCCACGCCACGTCCACCGGTTTTATGGCAAGACAGAGGCGAAATAAGAGGATGTTTTTTTAAGTAGGGTAGGGCGGGGCTAGTTGAGCAATTTTTCACTTGATCGGTTATAGCTCCTCAACAATATGTCTTAATGGCCTATGATGTATACTGATGGATTGGCAATTTATCCCTTAGCAATAGTGTCCATATTAACTTCTTTTTAGTAAGCTAAATTAAGGAGCTACATCTATTTTAATGTAGATAGTCAGGTATGCTCAACGTACCCCATAGGTGAGGTAAGTTGAGCAAGGGTATGGGGCTAGTGGAGCACTTAGAAAGTACAGCCAAATTATAGGTTTAATGTTAGGTAGGTTTACAATAAAAATACATTTTGACAATTTGCTTTTTATATTTATAATCCTATAGTCACAAAACAACAAATCTCATCAATAAAACTGCAACGTACCTATCTTAGCCTAACTACTGAATTTAAACTTGAATATTTGTATAATTATTATTAACATAGCTTATACAAATCATAAAAAAACATTTAAGACATTTAGGAGTCTAAATCTTCATTTAAAACAAAACAAAGTAATTTTTATTTGGTAAAAAAACTAAAAATCAAATCAACAAAACATCAACTCCAAGTTAACTTTATTATAGCATTAATTAAAGATTAGACTTTCTATTAATAAACAGACTTTATATGCAACTATCAATATTGCTGATATAATTTAAAAAAATATATTAAATAGATATTATTTGTCTGTGATTTGGCTCCTTTTCTTGGACCAACCTTTGGGTATGGTAGAACTATTTCCGGAGAAAATTTATGAATTAGATAGGTCAGCTCGTTTTTTTGTTGCTTGTACGGGATGCAGCCTCATATAAGTCTTGAGTAGTATAGGAACCTCTAGTAGTCGAACTTTTATAAGTCCGTATCCTTAAAAAATAAAAAAATCATTTTATACTTCTGGTAAAATCGTGGGGTTAGGTGGACAACTGTAGCTCAACTAACCCCAACCTGAAATTTTAAAGCAAAAGTGAATTTATTAAAAAACGGATAGAATTATATTCAGTATCTTTATAAAAATCAAAACTGCAATAAATTTACTAAAGATTAACACTTACCTGATTGAAAAAGGATATTATTTAACTATCACAGACGAAATATTCTGTCTGAAAATTATTATACTTTTTAATCACAAAATAAACAATACGTGGGGGTACTTTTCTCGATCGCCGCGTCACCACTGGCGGTCGCGCTATGTGTTCCTCTTGCGCAAACCCTTCTTTACGCTATTTGATGCGTTTGCGTACGGTCGATAGTTTTTGATATATTTGGATTGCCCAACTTACCTCTATGCTCAACTAGCCCCGCCCTACCCTACGTAACACGTGTTTTAGCAGTGTTTTTTTATTTATCTAAAAAATAGGAAATCAAGCTCTGTCAGCGCTATGTGCCTTAGAAAAGGTTGGTTTACTTTAACATTTTTGTGTACTTGGCGGTATTGCTTTCAGAATGAAAGAAATGTGGATCCATCTATACTAATTATGCACCTACGGCATTATTTTTTGGTTTCACCAAAAAAAAAAAAAACAGTAAATAAGCTGAAAGTAATTAACGAGTCAATGTGTTAAGCTGTACGATTTAACACACCCACCGTCAACTAAAAAATGATTGATTGTTTTTGAAAACAAAAGATTTTTTAAAACTTGACTCGGAAGGAAACAAGCACTTAAATAAATTACCAAGGGCTTAATGAGCTTTTCTTTGGAACAAGGAAAAACCTAAAATTTAAAGATATAATAAATATATTTATGTGAAAAAGTAATATACACTCCTGGACAAACAAAATGTTGATGAAATTCAATCTTAAATAACTTTTTTCTACTACTGTATAAATAAGAAAACTTTGTGGTCCTAGCAACGCGAATGATAACGAAAGAGAACCTTCGTGTTACCTGGTTGCTAAGCGTTGCTAGCTACGAAAGTAATATTTTCAGCGCCTGGACAAAAAGTAAGAGTAAAAAAAAAGAAAATATGCTTGTGGGAAATATTAGGATTTATTTATAAAAAGTAACAAATTTATGACAAAATATTTTAAAAAACTAGGTTAGGTATTGACATTAAAAGTAATTGTGCAATTTGAGCAATTAGCAAAAGAAATTGGAGGAATAATACTTGAATTAACAGTTTTTAAATTTGTTGTTGGGGTATCGTTATCACCTTTAACTACGTTAATATTCATATTTTTACTGTTACTTCATTAGAGGAAATATTGGTAGGAATTTCGTGTAAAATCTTCTTTGAAATGTCCACCTTATTACTATAGGATTCAGCAATATATTCCTCCGCAACAGAAGAAGACTTTCAACCACCATGCCTTTTTAAGTCCAAAATATCGACATCCGAAGCATTGGCAAGGAACGTAGTTGACGTTCTTCTAAAAGAATGGCCAGTGTATCTACTGATGTCTTCAAAAACTTCGCAATTTCTTTAGGTACATTTGAAATAGTGTGCTTTCCAATTACTTGATTAACACATTTACCTCTTTCATAACGATACAATAAGCGCTCATCTAGAGCATTCCTTGGTCTCAGCTTAATATATTCCTGTAGAAATCTGGGTATACTGGACTCTGAAAAATCCGCCCATGAAAGGTCACGCATCCTTTATCTACCACCTTATGTTCTATTCAGGAAAAAAAACAATAAATTGAAAAATGCAACCTATCAAATATCTTCTATGATTAAAAAAAAATTGTTAAAAGAGAACATACAGGAAGTTATTTTTTAATTTTGAAGTGGACGAGAAATGTTATACATTATGTCATACGGTAATAACAAATGATTGTAAATGACACGTTTGACATGCACCCACGTCCTTTTGTAAAAGCCTCGCCCGAACGTTATACCATTGTACCACTTACCATACAAAAGGGCATTCTTTTAAGATAATCCATTTTGTATAAGATATGACATATCATGGGCGTGTATATTTAAAACCAAGAGAAAGGCTTAACTGAAATATTAAAAAGCTAAGACCATATTTATTTTATTCTGAAAGCGATGCCGTCAAGTACACAAAAATGATAAAGCAAATAAACCCTTTTGTGAACAATGATTTATTGCAGCAAAAAATATTCAACCCGACGACTACGCCACGTGCCACAGTTTTATAGCAGGCCAGAGACAAAATAAGATGGTGTTTTTAAGTACGTGATACGTGTTTTCGCAATATTTTTATTTATTTATCCAAATAATGTGTAATCAGGCTCTGTCAGAGGCTATGTGCTTTCGAAAAGGTTTGTTTACTTTATTATTTTTTGTGTACTTGGCGGCATCGCTTTCAGTATATAAAATGGTCTTAATTTTATTTTATTAGCTGACAGGCATATCTTAAGGGTGGAAGAATGTTGTGTTTGTGTTTCTTTAGTTTTTAAAACAATAATAATTTTAATGTTTAAAATATCAAAATAAAATTTAATATAATAAAAATAATATTAAAGAGAAATGTTATTAAGGATCAAAAATTATGCCCAAATAGCTATACTCTTTACTTTTTCAGGCCCTGATCTAATAGTCCTAAAATTTGAAATCATTATAACACATTTTTCCAAAATTGTATAGGAGAGAAAAAAGTAGGTAACGGGAAAGTCAGGTGATGGTCTAGTGTGTTAAAGCGCTGGGTCGTTGGAAGCAAAACTGACGTGGCTGGGTTCAAAGTTCGGTCAGAAATTAAGTGGTTAGTCCAACAACAGACAGACAAAATGCAACATGTATTGACGCTAAAGGTCAGCAAAGTACCAAGGCGCCGGAACACACTGTACCATGTCCTACGCAACCGTTGACATGCGGACCCTATCTAGTTGGAAGGGTCGGGTATCCCTCTGGGTGGGGCCTGTTCTTAAGTTGTCTTGAATAAGACCGTGGTTCGGAACCCACGCTAAGCCGTAGGTCCTGCCTGGCTGACATTACACATACGTAAAAAGGCGGCGCTCAATTAGTCGAGCGGCTTTAATGCATGGGTTATCCCGGCTCTAATCCAAGGTCTAGGTAATGGAATGGGCAATCTAAATATTTGAATAAAAAAACAGTGGCATCAGATAAAAAGTTTCCGAAATAATAAAGGGGTCAGAACCCAAAAAATAACATCCTGTAAAATATTTCAGAGATTTCATAATAGTTTTGAGGCAAAATTGAGTTTTATATCTCTAAAAAATATGACTGTTAAAAAAACACAAAAAATACCAAATTTTTGACACCTCGTACATTGAAAACGAATTCACAAAATATTATATTCATCAGAGTTTTATTTTCGTTATCACACCCGCCTCTTATCCGGTATTAAATAACCCATTGCTGCTTTGCAAAATATTTATTTTAAAAAAGAAAGTATTTTGTCTTTATTACGTTTATAAGTAAATAGTTTATTTCAGAAACAAGTCAACTGACATTTTTGGCGAAAATGAGATTTACCTACAGCAGTTTTCAAATGTTTTCTGTAAACTCACATTTCGTGTAAAAACTAGTTATCCATTGGCACTGCACGCCCCTGGCTTAAGGGTACATTTTGTAGAATAAAAATCAAGTTTTCTGACATCTGAACATTTTAAATTTGTTTGCACCCCTGGATGTCATCCTGCCGGCGCCCATGCAGTTATCTATCATGCCCCTGTGTGTGGGTAATTTTATGAGGAAAATTGTATGGTCGTTCTTTGTGACCTCTATGTTTGCTTCAACAAACGCGTCTTGTTCTAAAAAATAAGCTAAAATGATCCTCAGTTACTTAAACAAATCATTTTACTGACCACCATGTAGTTAGTAAGATTACATAGTAAAGGTATTAAGATATAATAGTCAGAGACTGCAAAATAGTCTCATCTTTACTTAATAATAAATTTAAGTTTCTTTCATTGAATTATTTTAATTAATATTCCACTGCTATTAAAAAGTAAAAAAAAATCACTGTCGCTAATAATACTCAAACGGAAACAATCGAAATAATAGGTGAAAACCAACGAAACGACCAAAACCTATACTATCTTTTAAGGCTAGCAATTTACCAAGCATTACACCTGATACTCCCACCCGCGATTCTGGCCACCGGCAAGTATAGCGTTGTCATGGCAACGGAGCGTCAAAGCGTAAACAAAATCCCGCATGAGGTGTATACTTCGGTCCGTTTTATATTTGCAATACACTTGTCGCGTTGCCGAAAGAGGAGGAAAGCGACTCGCGCCAGCGGGTAATTTATATGCTAGATTTTTCATGGCGAATTTTTCAAATAAGGAATAGAAATGAGAAAAATGAATTGAATAATAGTTATATGTTTTTTTATGTTTTATTATTTATTTTTGGTGAAGTGGCACTTCACTTACTACACCTGAATAGCCGCCACTGCAAATTATGAGTATTAAAGTGTCAATACAAGTAACATCTATTTTAGAAAGTTACTAGGTACAATTATAATTTTTTTAGGCCAAAGTCTTATTAATTTTAAAGATAAAAAGTTTTTTGTTGTTTAACAAAAATTTAATAAAAGTGAACTTAATTGGTTTTTGAAATAAACGATTCAAGTGTTAATATTGTCAATATGCAGATATCGAATCTAGTGAAAATAATATGCTTTTTAAAATTGCTGAATAAAGTAATTTTTCCAAAATAATAAAGTTTAAATGTTTAAAGTAAGTGCAGCTCAGTTAAGTTCCCTTTATAAACTTATCAAATTGGCTCGTGTTAACATGTGCACATTTCAGCCCTAACTTCTCGTTAACAAATGCAAATTGGCACCCCAAAGTCTTTCGTTAGTGGTCAACCACAATTCTCTAACTCAATATTATTCCTGGCTTCTGTCTACCTTTCTGGTCAAGGCAATCGTACATTATACGATACGTGAAGACTGGATAATTGAATGTTAGAACTTGAACGTTTGTTTTATTCCTTTTGTATTATTTTGTGCTAAATAAAGTGCTTTATACAGGGATGTTTTTAATAAAAATATACTGTTTTAAAAAAATAATTTAGACGTTCAAATTATTTTATTTTTCTGAAAATTTTACATCAGCACTTTTCAGCAAATTGAAGCATATATTTTGTATAGTTACCAGTTACCAGTATTGTAGATAATTTCATTCAAGGGGTAATGTTATATCCCAGTATTAAAATATAATTGTGAGGAAAACCATTATTTTAATCGGCGGTGGTAAACGGGGCGCAAGACCTTCACTAAAGTTTTATTGAACAGGTAAATGGGGCGCAGGGATCTTCGGGTCAGTAAAATCCTACAGGTAAACGGGGCGCAAATGTTTTCTTTAAAGTAAAGGTATCGAAATAAAATGCTGGTCTATTTTTAAAAATTTTATTAATTACGAAACATTTATTGCATTTTTATCTTTAAGTTTCTTAGTCAAATGTAAACTTGATATAAACGTAACCTGACAGGTGTGCAGGTAAAAGAGATATTTTCGCGCCCCGTTTACCTCCGTCCATTTTAATTCTAGTAAGATTACACAGTGAGGATCTAAAGTTCCTCACCACGCCTTCTAAAATCTAAACCGTTCGGAATATTCTTATAAAATTCAACAATATAATAGACAATGTTTTCTATTTTGACATAATAATGACATTTTTTCATGTCATTTTCCTAGGTAGTAGTTATTTTAAAAATTAGGTCCGTGGTGGCACTACCGCGTTGTATAAAGGTGCTGTGAAATGCAAAACTGCATGTTTCAGTGCTTGGATAACGTTGACGGAACAGGGTTAAAAATGGGTTAGACATCCCATAACCCGGCACTCACGGCACACTGGTATTTAGGCATAACCCTTTCATGAGATTTCACAAAGATAAAAACAAACTGGTGCCATATTGGAAAAAAATTAAAGGGGTTCTATTTTTGGCACATCATTTTAAAGCTCCTTACAAGTATTTTAAAACCCTAAAATATAAAGTCAACACTTTTACATTCTACAAAATGGTGGGATCTAAATAATAACTTGCATACCTAATTTGGATTGTCATATTTCTGAGACTAATGAAGTTAGATACAATAAATCTGGTATTCTCTGAAAACTCTTTTAAATATGTTTTTAGTGGTGATATAATGTACAGGGTGTTTTAGTTTAAAAATTATACTTTTTGTACAACCCTGTATATTATTACAAATATAAAGATCTTTCAAAAAATACCATATTATTTACATATATCCAACTTTCTAGTTTCGAAAATATAATTATTCAAATCAGGTATTTAGGTATTTTGTAGTAGGTAAAGGTATTTACTTCATATTTTAGAGTTATAAAGTACCTACTCCTTAAAAGCTTTAAAATAAAGTGCCACATAACCCCCCAGTCCATTTTTTTCACAATATGGCTCCTAGCTATCACAATGACATTTAAAGGTGTCATTAATATGTCAAAAAATGTCAATCTTGGTTATATACTATTTTTCAAAATTGTATCAGAATTTACCCAACGGTTCAGGTTTTTAAGGGGGCGGATTTTAGGTCCCCACTGTGTAGAGGAGATTAATAATTTTTTAATTTTTAATATTTAACTTATATAGTACATTCTAGGGAATAATTATAGAGATTAAAATATTTTTTGAGCATTCCGGAGGAAAGTAATTACTCCATTTATCCCCCCTCCTTTATCTACACCAATGTTAGTTACCATAGCAACTAAAATAAATTCCGAAAACTTCTCTTCTCCTTGAAGTAAAGCCGGTCCCAGACACTACGTACTTTGACGAATAACGAAACTTGTTACTTCGGCACAGCACAATTTTCAAATTTCGAATTGACTTCCCATACCACTTCGCACTTTAAATAGCAAATATTCGGCAAAGTCTCGATTGTCGGTTTTAAAATGGACATGGACGCGGACGAGCAAGTCATTGTTGCTGCAGCTTCGATAATAATGTGTTGTTCATGGTTAAAAGAAAATAAATTTAAATGCCGAAAAGAAGATGGTGGATATGTTATCTTTAAATAAAAATTGCCAAAGGTGCGTAAAATTAAAATTGCTGTTAGTTGCTGGTGGAATATGGCCATCAATGGGTCTTTTTTCCTAAATTAGTAATTTTACAATTTGCACAAAAACATTTTTGATTGTTTCTCCACGTATCGTATTGGTAGAGATCCGCAAATTTATTTAATTAACCGCTGTTCCACTACATTATTAAACACTTAAGCACAAATTGGTACTGCACTGATAACCCAAAATATTAACGAGTGCGCAACGGAGCAAGAGCAAAGCGTCTGGAAGCTGCCACAGAACGCAATTCGCCGAACTTCGAGCCCTTTGATGTAAAGTATTTTGCCGACAGTCGGCGAAGTGTGAATGCTGGGCGAAGCGACTTTTCCACGCGCTCCACGAAGTTTGGCGAATGCCGAATGTTCCCGAAGTTCGTAGTGTCTGAGACTGGCTTTAGATGAAATTACATCAGAAATTTTTGACATTTATAAATAAACTAGTGGACCCGTGCCCACTTCGTTGGGCGTTAATATCTGAACTGATTTTTTTGATATTATTACATGTCTATAAGTAAAAAGTTTACTAACCATCCCAAATGTTTAGTTTCCTGTTAATAAAATCATGTTTTGTTACAGGAAAAAAGCTGATCTTAGAAACGATGTGGAAAAAGCAGAACCCAAAGACTTGACGAATAGAAATATGTTTCCTAGTGCTCAAATCAAAATGAGGTAAGAACCAAACAGAATGTTGAAAAGAAAATTTAATTAAGATTCAGATTCTACTATTGAAAATATGAAAAAAAAATATAAATATGGCTCCGCAAATTCTTCGTTTTAAAGATACACGGTGTTTAACTTATTTAATTTTTTAAAATATATTTTTAATAATATAAATATCGTTTACCCAATATTTTTTAATTTAAAAATGTAATTTCTAGGATTAAGGGAGGTATTGTGTCAGTTACTTAGGTACAATTTGCAATAAATAAGTCCAGTGGCGTCTCGATCGGTAACTAAAGGAATAATTCTAACAAAAAAAAACGCACGCCATTGACTGAGTAAATGTGTGTAAAATTTTTGAGCTTTCTTTAGAACATAAAACAAGCATTGCGTGAAAATTTTCATATTAGCAATTATGTCAGAACAACAATTAATAATACTTTAAATAAGGTTTATATCCAGTCTAACAATTTTTACTAAAATAAGTGTTTTTGAATTTTTTCAGTATTTTGAAAAGTTTACCCATGTTTATATAAACTTTTTTATATTTTTTTAATGTATAATCTGCCCTTAAATTTTCTTTACAGCATTCTTTAACTCCTTATAAATAGAGTAGCAATTTTTAAAATTAAGAATAATGGGAAAGACACATACCGTAATGAATCCCCCAGTAATGAATAAAATGTCTTGGTAATTTTTTAATTGACGTTTCCATTCTATTAGTTATTTATTTGTATTTATTCATTAATGGTGGATTTATTACGGTATGTATCGGGTATGCAACAATTTTAAAAGTTTTTCTTAAATAATTTTTAATTGACTTATCAACGAGCTTATCAATAAGTAAAAAAATATTTATACCCTATTTTTTGCAAGAGATAGCAATAAAAATATCTCGGGACGGTTAGAAGGTTGTAAACCATAGGCGCACCAGTCTCTGTGAAAGAACAGGTAGAAATACACCGAATTGCGTTAAATAAGGATTATAAATTTTATATATATTTTAGTATCTTTCCGTATGTGCAACTGAGTGGTTATAAATTGTTAGAGTATTGTTCAAAGTATTACAGTATTGTAAAAATGGCTTCTCCGCAGAAACGCGCATGTCTCGGCCATTTAACTGAAAAGCAAATTGTTAAAAACGTATTCGATTATACAGGGTGCGGCAGAATGGACTCCCACATTTAGGTAGCAAATAAAAAGTCTACTATAAAATATGAAGCTAAACTTTTATTATTTTTAAAAAGAGCACACTTTAAGGTTTTTTTAACTATGTTTTCAAAATTATATCGTGTAAGTGACGGTCGTTAGCAGCGACACACATGCGAAGGCGTTCCTAGAAGTTCCGCATCACTTTTATCACCATGTCTTGAGGAATAGCAGCAGTTTCAACTCGGATCGCTGTCTTGATTTAGGAATGTCAAGAACCAGTTGCCCTTAAGTTAGCAACCCATTTAAAAATTGTTTTCCGGTCTGGAACAGAGGCATTCGGAGGCAGGAAGCGCGTACAAAATACTCTTTTCGACGCGGTGACACATTCGTCATTTTTGAATAATAGCTCAATAACAAATCCACGTTGGTCACCAGACCAAGACATAGCGCCTAGTAACAAACCTTATCAATCGCCCAAGCGAATGTGACCATCCCCACCAATGTCCAACTCCCATTACCGATGTTCTAGCCTGATGAAATGTGGGAGTCCATTCTGCCGCACGCTGTATTAGAAATGATCAAAACTCTAATTTAAGTGTGGACGATTGTGTTTAAAAATGTGCGTTGATAACTGGGGTGGAAAAAGCGACAATTTACAGAATTTTTAAACAAGAAAAAGAGGGAGGTATAATTCCACCAAAAAAGCGATGGGCACAAGTGAAAGGTGAAGTAGCCAGAAATAATACTACGTTTAAACTAGTAGATATAAAAACAACTATTTCAAATTGCCATATCTAATGCTTCCCCAGAAAACTGGAAAAAATGTGTCGAACATGTATTAGAAGTAGAAAATAAAATGTGGTCTTTGGATATAATAGTAGATACAACTGTTGAACCTCTAATTATACAAGTAGACTCATATATGACTCAAGTAGTGATAGTATGTCAGATATGGAAGAATGTGAATAACTAGATGTAGATTATGTAGGTAGCATATTTAATTAGGTATAGATTATATTTTAAATAATTATTTTTTGACTATGCATTTTTAATGTGTATTATTAAAATGGTTATTATTAACTATAATTATACCAACTGTACAATACTGATATACTATAAATTTTTAAATAATTTTTACACATATAAAAGAAACAAGATTTTCATTTTACCTAAACTGTTTAAAAAGGGTAAGTTCCCAAAAATAAACTCAAGCGCACCGCCACTGTCAAGGTTTTTATCACATTATTCCCACGTAAATACCGGTAAACATCTGTTATTCCTTTGTATTTGGCCCAAGAGGTTGACGAATATTAAAGCGGAGTCTGCCAGCCTAAAATTATCATGCCTTATCAGTACATTACAGGTAGAATTGAAGAAAAATATTTATACTCGGACTAACACAGAAAGCGAATTGCCATAAAATTAAATGATTTATTACTCTCGCTTGCAACGAAACAGGGTATAGTGTAAGCTTATTTTATCAACGTCTACAAAATTGTCTTGATACAATTTTGTAGTCAAATCAATAGGAAAGCCAATATTTAAAAGGATCAAAATTTACATGGGATTTCCTATGGCCAGTCTGGCGATGCACCATCCCGTGAAGATAGATACTAAAATTAGTATTTGAATACCAACTAAGGAGATTATTTTTCTAACGAATATTAGAATATTCGAATACCAAAAATACTTGTCTCGGTCTGTTACTAAATCAGTCCATAATATATGGCTGAATTTGTCTTATTACCGTACTATTATGGAAATGTCAGATTATATGGGTGGTACCCAGTTCGCTACTCATTACCGTTCTAATATACCCAGTACGTCGTGTATTCTTCACAAACCGCTTTCTAGGCGCCACAATATCAACTCTAATTTACGAGATGTTAATGATGACATGTTCAATTCACCTAATTATCATGTTGGTAAAAGTAGGCATGACTACAACAAAATAACACACATAAACTTGTTTTGGTTAAAGTGTACAGAAGAAGTACGAGCGAAGTACTTCTTAAAATGATTTATTTGTTGTTTGAGTTTGAATTAATTATGTCGATAGTAGACTGTGCTTGTATGATTTGTTTACAAACAAAAATTGTAAAATATACAGGATTATTTAGATCTTAATTGTGAATATTGGTACAAAAGATTTTAACAACGAAATGATTTGAAATAATTTCCAATTATTCTATTTTACGCGTCGATATTAGCTTTGTTCGCGGGTTTGATTCTGAACCGGTTCTGGGACTATTCACATGCGCAGTGAAAAAGCAGCGTTCGCGGTTAGTAAAATCCTGAATTTTTAGTAACAGTTCTGTATTCGCGGGTTACAATGGAATCAGTTCGTTACCGGTTCGTAACCTGATTAGCAGCCCTGGGATTTTTGTTGGAACTAAAAGTTCAGTTCGGAATTTCATGCATATTGTCGACATGGTCAGCTTTTTTCTGTTTTTGTGGTACAGAAATAAACCGTCGTATTACAGTTTATTTGTTTTTGCCACTTTTTATGCGGGTTAATATACCTACTGAATATTTTTTTATATTTTTGTGATTCTGAGCGTATATAAACAAAGGATTTTTAATTGTATTCCGTATGAATGTATGTATGCAATAAAATAAATAAAGATTGAATTAAAAAATATAGACAATATTACAAGATTTTAACATTTCTTGTTGTTTGAATTTTATCTTTAGTTAAATACACATAGGTACTTATGTTAAAAACGAGAGGAGACAGGGAATCCCTCGTCTTCCGCCGAGAGACCTCGAGTGGCATTCGACAGTATAACAATTTACCTTTTTGTTTTTTTTTTTTTGTATAGTATCCAATTTAACCATGAAAAATCCTAACCAAAAGGCTAGGTTAGAATACATCCTCAGTTGTATAGAAAATCGTTCGCGGTAAATAAAAATTCCGAACTAATAAATAACTAGACATGCGCTTTAAAACAATTCTAAACCAGTTCGGTTCTGGTTCAGAATCGGTTCATTACTAGACCCGCGAACAAAGCTATTATTTCGTGTACTGGCGCCACAAATGTCACTTAAATATTAAAAATATTTCAAAACCTTCGCTGGAGGATGTTTCAAAATGGATTGACAGTTCACATGTCAAATGTATTCTTATGGTGGTTTTTGTTATTACAATAAAAGGGAAATATGGAAGAATGTGACGTAACAGTACAGCATCTATAAGAAAATTATTAAATTAAACAAAAAATAGATTAACTTTTGTTTTAAACGACTTTAAATTGTAATTTACGTGATGAAATGGAAAAGTGTTGAAAGCATTCATTATCGCGACTTTATTAACAGTGACCTAAACGACGAAATGGTGGTTTAAATTATTTTGAAATCTTTCACGGAAAAAAATATGCTTTTTAGAAATTTATTCTTGGAAACCAAAAAAATGGACCCAAAACGCTTTAGAATGCACAGAACAAGTACTTTACTCATAGATTATTATGTAGACCACCGGTACAACACACTAACTGTAACGATATAAGAGTAAAAAGAGAAGTGAGGTTATCATTTTCTTAAAGTTGCTTGATATCGGCGACACTGTGTGATGTGATGAGAACTAAATAGTTTAAAACTTTTCTACGGTTGGTGATCCTATTAACTCTAAAAAGGCCTTTGGCTAATATGAAAATCTGCATCGCCAGATCAAACAGTGGTTGACGCAAGCAACCTTGCAGTGCAAGGTATGGGCAAACACCAAGTTTTCGCTTACGTAATTATTAAACTAAAAGGACTCGATTAAACATCACACATTGATATATGTCATGTTTCACACCAAGTTTTCGCTTACGTAATTATTAAACTAAAAGGACTCGATTAAACATCATCACACATTGATATATGTCATTTCGACTTGGGGATACAATTTTTTGCTTGTGGATGCAATTAAAATCTCCTAATTAGCAAAGAGATGTTTTTCCATTTAATATATTGTGCTTTTTAAATAGGATATTTTTGGAAAACTAGTGAAATATGAACATAAGTACTTTTCGTACAGAAAGTGGAAAAAATATTGTTACCTCATTACTGGAATTTCTATACATAAATAAAATTTGCCATAAAAGAATAGTACTCTATAGAATTACCAATTAGCATTTGTAATATTTGCTGCGAGGGTAGCCAATATTTTATCCCACATATCCTTATATTTTATCCATAATTTTAAAAGGGAAAAATCCCGCCCATTTACAGCAAAATAAAGCTACTTTCAATAATTATTGCAAGTAAACACCTACGTATTTATACGATTTTTATTACTATTAGGGAAACCGCGCAAGTCGATCTACGTTAACGGTAGAGCTATTTTTTGCTAAACTTCTTTATTATATAATGCTCCTTTTATAAATTTGCAAAGATGTAACTAAATTGTAATTTTATTTATGCAGGTAAAGGAGAATTATACATACAAAATCAGCTAAATAAGATAACACATAGGTTGCGTGGTCAAGAAACAGTCTTACGTGAATACCCGCATGTAAACATTTCGCATTGGATGACGATTGGCCATCCTTTTTTGTTGCTTTACTGGCCGATATCCCAATACCTACTTGCTTAATATACATAGAAAGCTGTTGAAGAATTGTTCTTTTTGTCAGGCATAATATTAAATTACCTTTTTTTCATGTCAAACCATTCCACATGCAGTTTTTGCATTTCACAGCACCTTTTAGACAAGGCTAGAAGCATTTTTGGATCAGGAAACGCAGACAATGCGTTAATAAATTATGCCTGATAATGCCGATAGTCTTAGTTAATAGTTTTTATTTTAAAAAAATCTAATTTAATGTTAATATATTCATTTTTTATTTTAAAAACACCTAATATTCCATTATATTCACTGACTTTTTTAATCCATGCAACATATTTTTCCTTTGTTGAAACTATAGTTTCTAACTTCTTAACCCAAAGCAATACATTTTTTGTTTTATGTCTTCCTAAATCAAGAATAGGTTAAATATATTATATAATATAAATTAAAAAAAAACTATTTAAAAATTAATAATGTTGCTCGTGTAAGTGCTACATACCTAGATTTATGTGAATGCAGTAGCAAAATTTAATTTTTAAATTCGTAAAGTAAGGACCACTACAATAATCAAGTTAATAAAAAAATACTGTTAACTGATTTGTTTGCATGGCCTATTGTAAAATTTTGGATGTGAATTATCAAAATTGGGAATTTTGTCGTTGTTTATCAAAATAAAACTGAAGTGTTATATATATTTTAAAAAGCCTGTAAAGACGAAAATTTATTTCTTGACAATTATATAGAGTGTTCTATTAAAAAAAACATCATTGGTCAATATTTTCAAAACAAGAATATTTTAAAAATATTAACCAAGCCACTGCATTCTACGTAAAAGTTATACGAGAATCCGTTTTTACCTTTTTGATACGTTATCAGCCAACTGAGATACAAAGAGTACCTAAAAATGTAAAATTTTTAAAATCGCCCTGTACCTCAAAAACTGAGATGGCTTTGTTTTACAAAATAAATAATAGTTTGAAAAAACTAAAAAACACGCTTTTATATGAACCGAACTAAAAATTAGAAAATAATTTTTCATTACAAAGAGTTTGTATTACAGTAATAAAAGGTCAAACAATGAATCATAATTATATACCTCAAAATAGAATTACAATAAAATTTAAGATAATAACAGAATAATTCACTTCAGAGTATAAAGCGTGGGGTGCATTTTACTATTTTTTCATAACTTTTCCCTCATAGATATTTACAAACGAAATAATTATAACATTTAATATATTAAGCACCCCACGCTTTTATTCTGAAGTGAATTATTCTGTTATTATCTTAAATTTTATTATAATTCTATTTTGAGGTATATAATTTTAATTCATTGTTTGACTTACAAACTCTTTGTAATGAAAAATTATTTTCTAATTTTTAGTTCGGTTGCATATAAAAGCGTGTTTTTTAGTTTTTTAAACTATTATTTATTTTTCATTTTTTAGTTCGATATATCAATTAGTTTTCTGCGGACATGTGATACTGAAATGTTTCACGAACTATTTCGTAATCTAATCATTTCATTTAAAGCTTCACTGTTGCATGGGGTTTTAAAACGCAACTACTCCGAACAAGTTTCTGTCAGCCTTATGCTAAGAGTACGTCCGAAACTGCACGCATGCGCAGATCGCGCACTAGCTCTTTCTCTGTTACTTTCCTACAGATAATCTATAAAGGAATTTATTTATCCTGGCGATCCTAATCAGGATAACGGGATACTGTTTGCAGATTATTGCATTGTCATGGGTCTTTGTGCAAAGTTTCAAAGAAATCGAATCGCTGGAAGTTGGTGAAAATTAAGCTTAAAGATTCCGTTACATACATACATACATACAACCCAAGCTAATATAAAAGCGTGTTAAAAAAAATAGCTCATGTTCGAGAAAACCGGAAGGTTCTAAATTTAAAAATAATTAAGATACCCCGCTGTTGCAAACCAAAATGGGACACCCTGTACTAACTTTATTAGCGTGTTTCACACTAACCTACCGTGCCCGTGCTAAACTTCGCTAATAATTAATGTCCGAACTAGTAAAACGCAATACGATATTAGGCCCGCGGGGAAATGCATAAATCAATATTATGGTGTATTTAAATGGGTAGGCCTAATAATTTAAAAATATTAATTAGTTTTTATGAAATTAGTCATGTAGAAATACATATCCAATGTATAATAATAAAATAATATTAAAAAGTTATCTGTCATTAAAACAAATGAGTATTTAAATAATAATAAACAAATAATTTAAAAATTTTATTACCATTGTTTAAAGGCATATTATATATTACCAAGTAACTGATCAAAAACTTGTTTAAATATTTTGTAGTAGGGGTGTGCACCATGCTAAATGGGGATTTACTCGAGCGTCATAGAGACCTATTGGGTTGCAAAGCTTAAATAATAGAGACATTTTGCACCCCTTATTTTACAATTCCGTTGTGGTTAACGTTATTCTGAGACTGCGCAGTAACGCAAACATGATTCGTTATCGTTAGTAACCATACCGGACTCCTTTAATTACGGATAAATACCGAAGAGCTTATCGTTATCGTTTTCGTTATTGTTAAACTGCGTGATTGCCGGATTGTAGAAATTTTAATATCAATTATTTAAAAGGTTAAAATTTTAATGCCGTATTAATTAAAATATCATTTATACATAGGCTCTAATTAGCGAAAAATTTATAGCGGTAATAAAAATCAAATAGTGTTAAGAAATTAAAACGGACTTGCACTTTTACGGATATTCTAAATCAGTAATTAATTTAGATGTTACAATCTGGCACACTTGCTTTTTATTCTACTACCAAACCTAACCTTACTTTTTGTGTTTTGCTTATACTGTATTGTTTGCATCTACTTTAAAAAACGAAATCAACAGAAGTGTTTGCATATATTTAAATATCAAATTATATCTTATGAAGAATAAAAGTAAATACTGATTTTTCGTTAACTTTAAAATCGGTGAACCACAGGCAAAAATAGGGTTATGTGTCGAAAGCGCAGACGCAAAATAAATTTCTTAAAAGAGGCTGCAAAATCTCTGTCTAAAACTGCTGCCGTAATCGTTATGTTTAATAACGATAACCATAAGGAGGCCAAAAAACGTCTGTTATTTTAAGAGGTGCAAAATGTCTCTAATAAGAAGAAAAAAATGGTATAAAATGTATACCTTTTCATCGGTGGGGGAAGCGACTCTAGGTTTTTACATATGTTAAAAAATACTGTTTATATTTCGTCTTGTGAAAATCGTTCTGATCGTTACGGATTATATATTTTTGGTTATCCTAGAATTATTTTTGGTAATTGTCTAGAAAGTGGGAGCAACTTCTGAATCTGAAAGATTGTTTTTCGGAAACGTCTCGATCTCGAGATATTCGTCATCAAAGTTGAAATTCAAACTATCCTTATTTTTACTGTATTCCCCCTTCTTTTGCACAAAATTCTTGATATAACAACCTTTTCATATTAGCGGAAGACGGGAATACGGGCGACGGACCAACGGTACCGAAGTGTATAGAGTCAAATAAAACCTTTCATACGCAGAGAACGGTGAAAGTCGGCAAACTGAAAGGCTTCGTATAATTTTTTATCTCTCTGTCCGTTAAAACGGGCTTAACGTGTAAAGGCGCTAACACTAAATTGGCACACAATATTTGACTTAACATTAAAAAAAACCTTTTACAAACATGTTTTTTTTAAAATTTATTTTATGCCTTTTTTATTAATATAAAAGGTACACTTTAAATCAAGCCGCCATGTCTGCGATTATTCAAAAACATAGGTGTTTGCATGGTTGCGGCGTATTAGGAGTAAAATATTTCGAATTTAATGAAAAAACCTGTAAAATAACTAAAAAGAGGTTTTAAACGATGTTCATAAAATATTGTGTGCCGATTTAGTGTTATATCAAGAATTTTGTGCAAAAAGAAGGCGGAATATAGTGAAACTAAGGATAGTTTAAATTTTAACTTTGATGATAAATATCTCGAGAACGAATCGTTTTCGAAAAAAACCTTTCAGATTCGTGATCAGCGCCCCAAAAACCCCGTATACCAAATTTCGTCAATATTGAAGTTAGACAATTAACTTATTTTCTTTAAAATAAAAAAAATAGTCACGTCAATATGCCCTTTTTTTACTTTACAACTTTGTAGCCTTTCGCTTTCTTTATGTTATTCTCAAATTGTCAGATTAGTAAAATATACACTGTTTAGCATTTTAGGGATATTCTAATTCTTCTGTCTTACAGCTGCTAACAAGCTTGTCTAACAGCTGACGTCATTATAATGTGAATTGAAAAATAAAATCGCTTACCGCCAATGACAAATGACATAAAAA